>JARHVA010002746.1:2302500-2385530 GCA_037957365.1 Torreya grandis | reverse complement strand
ATCCATAGCCTTTCACATCATGAACCCAACCATCACCTAAGGAAATTGTTTCATTGCAACTAGTATCTTCAATAAAATTTGTATACTAGTCTCTATGACACGTGTAGTGTTGTGAATCCCCTAAGTCAAAGTCCCATGTTCTTGACTACTCTAACTGGTTATGTGATGCCACACATATAAATTCACCCACAAAACTATGTTCATCTTCTTCAACCATATTTGGAGATTGTGACTACTTTGTCAAATCATATTGTTGCTTACAACAATCTTTCTTGAAATGACCAAGTTTCTTAAAATAGTGTCATTTCCACTATGATTTATTTTGACCTCTTTTGAAGGCCTCATCACTAGATGAATTACTACCACTATATTTTCTTCTTTGTCCCTTAAAATTTTATGTAATAAATGCACTCTCCATCAATTTTGATGTCAATTTGGCTGACAGTTCCTACCTTCTCTCCTTCTACAATAATAATGTGGATTTTTTTTTAAAGTCCAAAGTCTACATCCCAATAATCATATGTAAGGACTCCATAATTAACTCAAATGAAGGTGGAAGATTTTGCATAACTAGAGAAATCAAATCTTGCTCATCAATAAGATTTTACATAGCCTTCAATTGATCACTGATGTCCTTGATCTATAAGAAAAACTCAAAGATAGATCCACCTTATTATATCTTAGTGGAAAACAATAAATTTTTCAAATACAATACCCTACTAGCTTTAGATTCCTAGTATTTAGAAGTAAGACTAGTCCACAAAACTAATGCAATGGTTGCATTTTTGACCTTTGAGATTAGATTATCCACTACTAATAATTTTAACAACATAAGAGCCTCATGATAAAGTTTATCATAATCATCAGTACCTATGGTAGGTATTTTATCTTTACCAAGCGCTATTTGATCAAGATTTTGATATTCACATATCATCAAAACCTTGTGACTCCACAAACTAAAATTTTTTTCTATCAATTTTTGTGAATCTGGAAATAAGAGGTTGTAAACTAGCCATTTTGATCTAGTTTTAAAAAAAATAAAAATGCTATAAAAAATATAATGAATTTAAACAAAATTCCTCCTACCCACTGATTCACATCATAAACTAGTTAATACCTCCATTTTTTAGTAAAAAACTCAACACTTTTTGGGAGATTTTAAACTTTTCATCTTTAAAAACATTGAAAATAGACAAAAGCAACTAAATTAGGAGATATATAAATTAGATTTAGAAAATTCCTTCACCTTTAACATCCATATACAAAACCTAGAAAATGGTGAAATTTTCAACTGATTTGGCTATATGGTTATCTCCCAACATAATTAATTATGTTCTTTCAGGCAAAAACTTTGGTAAAAAATAAATTTCTAAAGTTTGAAAAAATAAAATGATTTTCCCAAATTTAAAAAAAATGCACCTTATTTTTTAATTGTCTAAAATAAAAATTAGCATAAAATCTTACATGAAATAAATCAACCAATCAAAAATGACCTATGTAATTTGGCCAACCTGTAAAACTTCAGATGCAGATTCTAGACAAATTACTTAGCCAAATTAGATGCCATCAGATCCAATAAAATTTTCTTAGAAAATAGATATTTTTGGATCCCTCACACACCAAAAATAGTGCTCAAATAAAAATCTGGTCTCCTCCCCTATCTATATGAAATTAACCAATCAAAAACTTTAAATGCAATTTATGGGCAAAATACTCAACTAAATTTAATTCCATCTGTGCCGATAAGATTCCCTCAAGAAATATAATTTTATAGAGCCAAGAAATAACTAAAACAATCAAAAAAATAATTTTCCACACTTTTGGGCTCATTATAACTTGGCAAAGCAATGATACATAGAAAATAATTTCTTCTTCTTTTGCTTTGATCTTATCGGATGGTATTCACACTAAGTACGTGTAAACCTCACACTTCCTCCCTAAACTAGACCTCCTCCTTCATAGGATTCTCTCTTAGGCTTTACCCACCATTGGCTCTGCTACCATATTAGATTACATAAAGAAAGCCCAAAAGAATAAGTTTTTCTATTCAACACATAGATAACCTAATATATAAGCAGTAAAAAAGCACCAATAAATATAGAGGTAGATGAAACAAAGAGTTGATAGGAATAAAAAAATAGAAAACCCATACAACAATAAAACAATATTGGCTATAACTATATAACCAAACACACAAAATCTTAATTATTCTAATAAAAACTTCCATAACAATGCAACAAGAGAAAAATTCATAATATGATGATCAAATACTAACCACTACCTCCTATATATACTCTATTTAGCCATGGTTATTCTATATGTTGATCTTACTAATAAATAGATAAATGTTAGAAGATAATATAAGAGGTATTTAAGCCACAAGTCAACCACACATATCTCTAGACACACCATAGGTTAAGGGCATAGCATGTCCATCCTCTTTAGAATAATATTTTCCTCAATGTTGAATCAAACCATGATTTTGTTGAAGAAATGATTCATCCTCTCATGATGCATCTTTAGAATGTAGATTCTTCCATTTAATCAAATACTCCTTAATCTCTCTAGTCCACAGTTTCTTAGTTTACATGTGAAGGATATCTTTAGGTTCCAAGATGAATTGGCCTTCTTCATCCAATTTAGGTAACTCAATATTAGTATAAACTCTATGTCTAATTGCCTTATTTAGGGAAGATATATAGAATACTGGATATATGCAAGTGGATATGGAAAATTATAGCTTGTAGTTCACACTACCAATTTTCAACAACAAAATTTTCATAAAAATTAAGGGTAGCCAAAACCAGAGTGGTACACATAGCCATTTATTGTTAAAATACCTTGGTAGATATTTCAACCCACTATAAAAATTCTTTCTTTAACAAAGATCAGAGTGGGGATATGATGTTGCCATAATTTTTGACAAACCTATGATATTAACTTGTTAGCCTTAGAAATCCCCAAAGTTATTGAAGGTCTTGGGCACTTACCACTCCATCATCATTCAGATCTTTTTAGGACCAAATTTAATGACTTCATGTGAAATAGTATGACCCAAGTAATCCATATTTTTGATGCCAAAATCACATATAGATAGTTTGGTATAAATTTTATGTTGTTCTAGAACCAAAATTGTTTATTTCACATGCATCAAATGGTCTTACCAATTTTTATTGTAAATGGGAATATCATCATAAAACACCAACACAAACTTTCTCAAAAATGGAATAAAAATAGTATTCATTAAATATGAAATGTAGATGGTACATTTGTGAGACCAAAAGGAATTATCATAGACTTATAATGGCTTTCATGCATTTTTTAAGTTATCTTAGGTATGTCCTTTTCATGGAATCAAATTTTATGATACCTAAACTAAAGATATAATTTGATAAAATAAATAGCACCATTCAATTCATCTAGTAAATCATCAATTACTAGAATAGGAAATTTATCTTTGATGGTGTACTTTTCAAGTTATCTATATTCTTGTCACATCCTCCAAGTGTCATCCCTCATACACACCATGACCACGAGGGAGGAATATTCACTTTGAATATGTCTGATAATTCCTACCTTAAACATCTCATGTACCATTTTATCAATTTCACTCTTTTGGGAATAATAATACCTATAGGGTATAATGTTGGGTGGTGCTTTATATATAATTAATATGATGTCATGATCATGCAATCTACTTGGTGTAATTTCATTTGATATGGCACCAAAAATAATAGAATGATCACCTAACACTAGTTGTAAATTAGGATGTATATACTCCTTGTTTGGTTGAAATTATATGGAAAATAATTATGTAACAAATACTTCAACACCTTTTTTGAGCATCTTCATAATCTGACAAGAACTAACTAATTATGGAGAGTCTATAAACCATATAATTTAAATGTCATGCCTTCTAAATGAAAGTGCATGAAAATTTGATGGTAATTAATCTCAATTATGCCCAAAGTGGTGGCCCATTACACTCCTAAAATAATGTAATTCCCACCCATGGGAATAACAAACATAGGATAATCTAACAGGTGGTCTCTCATAGAAAACTTAATATTATGGAATTTGTTGGAATAAATAAATATACCACCATCTAAAATCATGACCTAAAATTTTGGATATAGATAAATAAAAAAATTTAAATGAGTATCCAAACTCCCATAGTCAATTAACATAGTCATCTTCTATTTCTTGATAAAACCCACTACCTTAATATTTTGAGGAGTACTAATACCTAAAATTACATGACAAAAAATAGTAGGATAAGAATCTTTAGATTCATCCTCGGGTTCTTCCATACCTACTCCTAAGGCATTTCATCTTCTCCATCCTCATTCGTGTCTTCAATGTAAAAAAAATTATTTTTAGCACATCCATGTCCTTTACTCCATTTTATATTATAATCAAAACATAACCCTTTTGAATACTTCTCTTCAATTTGTTAAGTATTCAATATTATCAGTCGAGGAAATGAAGGGGATATTAAATGTGTTCATATATATTAATGAAAAGTCTTCATTTGAATAGATCTTTTTCCTATACCATGTGTACCATTGGTATTGCTTGAGAGATTGAATAGGGACTAAACATGTGAACCTCCATTTGGATGTTATCTTTGATACTACCTAGGAAAAGGTAAATCAAATTTGCATTATTTATGTCATCCAAATGTAAGGATAGATTCTATAATTAATGAATATACTCCTTCATAGTCCCTATTTGACATAGTTTGGCTAGATAACTATATTAGTTTTTTAAGACATTGTTGTGATAGTGGAGCTACAACTACTTGGAAAGTCATACCAAGTAACCTGGAGGCCCTTAATTTTATTTTGAGCACATAACCATCTATACCAAATGAAATACTCATGTTTTATATATAGATAGGTCATGACTAATTTTTAAACTAGGTGTATATTCCACTCTAATTCTCACTAACATGGACCCTTTCAAGTCAAGGTGTTTCCCTCAAGTTCTAGGCCATATAATAACACCTAAATTATTGTTTTAATATGTATTCCAAATATTATGACTTTAATACATCATATAAAATAAAATATCCACACTATAAACATGTTACTACTCCATACATGACTAAAATTAAAATTATTTCATAGAGGTAAAATACCAAATGTGAAGTTATTTAACCATTAGGGATGATTCTTGAACTCTCTTAAATGTTAGTGTATTAGCCTAGTTGCAATCAATTTAAACATGTAAGTAAATTAAATAAACAAATAAACCATAAATATAAATACACAATACATACCCTAGAGATACTCAATTTTAGAAAACTCTAGCAAGAGTGAAGCCATGCTTCCTCATCTCTACTATGTTATGAATTTTATAAGCTTTTCTACCTATTAGGATTACAAGGAAAATAATATCATACATTGGTAATGATGTATGCAATATTTAGTTAAAGACTTGCCTTAAGGAAAAAACACTACTAAAATCAATTGTCTTAATTGTGTAGTCATAACTATTGAACTTAGCTTGTTTGTGTAGTCCTCCTCCTTAGATGGATATCTTATTTTGGTTGTTTTATGATTTTATTTCTAATTTCTAATTTTCTCTTCCTTTTATAATAATTTTATTTGTGCTTTCCTAGCATTATAATCCACCAATAATTCAACTAAACCACCAAAGTGAATTCAAACTTCAAAAATGATTAATATTCCCTATCTCTAGAGGTCACTATTTCTAGCTCTGAAGATGAATAGTTGAGATCTTGACATTGACTATAAAACAAGTATGCTAACTTCAAATGATCATAAATTTTACATACAAACTCAAAATCGTATGTCATTTTTTTAACTTGACTAATTTTTTAAGAGGAATACAACTATATAATTAAAATTTAATTTTTAAACCAAAACTATGTTCTTTTATCTAGTACAATATAAACTAGTAATTTCTAAGTCCTATCATTTCATAGATTACTCATATTTGATAGTTGATTGTTATACCAAATAATATGGATGATAAATAAGATCAAATTTATGATCACAAACCAAAAATTTAAAGGATTTTGGGTCCCATAAAATCTATAAAAACAAGATGAATATTTACCTCTTATCTTCCCATGTGAGAAACCAACTTGTCATCCTCTTAGACAATACCCATAGAATATAGAAATGAATTTATCTCACTCCTCTTGGACAATAGGAGAAATGATCTATAATAAAATATAAAAAATACCTTATTTATTACACATTGAAGGCTCAAAGAAATATTAGTTTTAAAATAAAAAGAAAAGGAAACATATCCAAATAAAAACATTCTTCATCAAGATTGATAGTGTTAACTTTAGTGTATTTTATTCACTCAAGTACAGTCATACTTTTCTCTCACAAGGAAACTATGAAAATCCATGTTGAACATGTCTTGCTCTACATTTTGGAACTCTCTTAACCATTCTTTATTTTTGGAGGAGTCATTTCTTCCAAGCTAAATGCTTAGTATTTTTCATGTCCCTTAGATGGTTGGTACATCAAAAAAGTTTTTAAATACCATCACACCACAAAATTTCATAATGTCCTACATCAACAATAATATTAGTGTAAATTTAAACCACCTTTTTGCCAATGAATCAATATAATATATCGATTGTCACTTGCTATCTGGGTAATGGGAAACTTCTACATAATAGTCACCACAATAACCACTAAAATAGAACACAAAAAAACTAGCATCTATATAAATATGTTATCAAACCTTTTAATAAAAATGGTAACCTATCTTGATACCAATTGGATCTATAAACTATGTTGATATTCCATTATAAGTTTTACCAACACATACTCTTTCAAGTCAAGGTGTTTCCCTCAAGTTATATACCATATAAAAAAACCTAAAATGTTGTTTTAATATGTATTCCATCTCTTATGAATATCATATATAGCATAAAAAATAATATCTCCACACTAAAAACATGTTACTACTCCATACATGACTATAATTAAAATGTTTGCATAGAAGTGCAATACCAGATGTGAAGTTCTTTAACCATTAGGGCTGATTCTTGAGCTCTCTTAAATGTTTATGTATTAGCCTATTTTAAAGGAATGTCAACATGTAAGTAAAGGAGAAAAACACATCAACCACAAAGATAGATACATAATACATACCCTAAAAAAACTCAATTTGAAAAAACTCCAAAAAGATTGAATCCATGCTCCTCATCTCCATTTTTTAATGTAATTTACAAGATTTCCAATCTTAGGCTTACAAGGAAAATAACTTCGTACACTCATAATTACATTTTAAATATTCAATTTAAGTCTTCCCTCTCAAGTAAAAATTACTAATTAAATTATTTGTTTCAATTATATAGTCATAACTATTAAACTCAACTTAATTGTGTAGTCCTCTTCCTTGGATGGATCTCATGTTTTGGTTGTTATTTGATCTTCTTTCTAAGTCATGATTTTTTCTTCCTTTTCTAAGACATGTATTTATCCTTTTTCGACCTTATAATCCACTAATAACTAAACTAAACTATCAAAGTGAATTCAAATTTGAAAAAAATGCTTTATATTCCCTAGATCTGGAGGTCACTAGTTCTGGCTCTGAAGATGAACAATTGGGCTCCCAATATTTACTAGAAAACAAGTCTACCAACTTTAAACATTCATAAATTTTGCATAAAAACTTGAATTTAGATTTTTTTTTTAAACTTATCTAATTTTTTATTAGGAATATAAATATGTAATTAAAATTTAATTTTTAAACCAAAAATATGTTATTTTATCCCATACAATAAAAACTACCAATCTCTAGGTCTTACCATTTCATAGATTACTTACAAGCTTATTCAAATCTTCACACCAATTCCTATCTACCTCAAGTATATCTAGCTTAGAATTTTTCATATTCATACACTCAATTACAAAAAAAAAAAAAAGCATCAAGTGGGAGAACTACATATGGCTTGATCCCTCTTCAAAGTATTAGTATGTAGGTACCATGCCCACACAAGGGGTATGAATACATGTTCAATGAATTTTACACATACTAACCCCACCTCTTTCTCAAAATTGGTCAAAGCATAATATATTATAGGGTTTTAAGAGAAAATTTACTCTATAAGGAGCTATACAAACTTCCAACTATCAAAACTTCATGGACAATGTCACACAGACTTGGTAAACAAAACCCAAAAAGATCATATCCTCAAGACAATAATGGCAGAGGTGGACTACAATGTTGGTGCCACTCCTGTTCACTTTTGATGCTCCTATCTAATCATAAAATGAAGGTCAAATCTTAGTTTGTGACAGTGTCCCAGTCTTGAATAGTGAATCTTAGACCCTATCTTAGCCATATCAATCAATTTCTAGCTAAGTCTTATTTTCTCTATTTTGTTACTATTTTTAGAAAGGTCAAAATTGTAATCTAATTTACACAAATCAGTAACTTAATTATTGCATATTTATTTACTAATTTTACTCTTAGACCCTTTAACTAAGTTAGGAATAATATACCAATATTCCCAAAATTGTTAAATCATTTGGTGAATATGACTTACTTCATTTGCATACAAAAACCCTAAAAATCCTAGGGTAAATTTCCTACTCATTTTTACTATATTTTGTTGATTTTTTACCTACATAATTAAATAAAAAATTAGCATTAAATTTTAAAATAATTTTCTTTCAAACCCTAATTACCCATACTAGGTCCCAGTATTTCCCAATAATTTTCCAAAAAAATCTAATTTTTTATTAGCATATTAAATTAAAAAATTCACTTCATATTTCAAAATTTAATAGTAATTTTCAAAAATAGTTATTTTTTAAAACCCTAGTTGCATATACTAGGTCTCACTAAATCACAAAATTTTCAATAAATTTTTGATTTTTTACTTGCATACTTACTCTAAAATTCACTTTAAATTTCAAATTTTCATATTAATTTTTCAAATAATCATCTTTCGAACCCTAGTTGCATATACTAGGTCACATTGCTTCTTGAGGTATCACCTTACATCTAAACTCATATTGCACATCAAAACGAAAATGGATCTCACTTATTTCCAAATATTTCTTACATTTCATACAAATAACATGGAGACCATACTTGGTCTTATCATGTACATGAACGATGAGGTTTACCATATGTTAATGCAAAGTTTCATTCTTTCCCTTTCATTATTAATTTTCATAATAAAGGATGATATTAAAAATTTTATTTCTAAACATGCATAATATTTCAATATTTATTTTTCATACTCTCTCTCTCTCTCTCTCTCTCTCTCTCTCTCTCTCTCTCTCTCTCATGAAGAATAATTTTCAACTCTATTTTGCTAAACATGTTATAGATATTATGTTACAAGTCAATTATCTTTATGCATTGATGCAAAATATTCTCTCTACTTTTTTATTTATATCTCTTATATGGAAAAATTTTCAATTTCATCTTGATAAACATATTAGACATATCATAACACATGTAAAAGATTTTTATGCATTAGTGCACCATTCCATGTTCTCTACCCTTTGATTTTTATCTCTTTTATGGATTTTTTTTCAAATTTATCTTGTTAAACATATTAGACATATCATAGTGCATGTAAAAGCATTTTATGAATTAGTGTACCATTCCATGTTCTCTACCCTTTTATTTCTATCTCTCATTTGGAATTATCTTTATAAATATATTACTATACAATTTATAACTCTAATTTAATGCATTTCATTTCACATTCATGAGTTCTACCTAGATGGATATAACTCATTAGATACTTTTGAGTATATCCTTATCACTACTAAGTGAACACTAGTGGGTATATCTATCCCTCCTCCCTTCAAAATTGGTACATCTAGCTCTTATCCCGCACCTCCTACTAGCTTTATGCCTATAGTAGATCATGCAATACATGCTATCACCCAAGTTTATGAAGATAGGTAGGTTGATTACACCCATGGATATAGATTTATAACTTAGGTTAGCACCCCTTCCAATATAATTTTATTTCTTGAGCTCCTTTAGTGATCAAATGTTTACAAATATGTATTATATGCAACCCTTTGCAATACTAGAATTCTTATTTCCATCAAACCAACTTATGTTGCCTCTATCCTCAACACAATGTAATGGATTGAAGAACATGTTTCCTTTGAGAAATAGGATTTACCCCCATGACACATCATTAAACAACATCTACATTTATATATTCAATTAAGAATTAATGATGTGGGTGTAAAAAGAGTGTTAGTTGATAATGGTTCAGGACTCATCATTTGCAACATTTCTTTTCTTAAACCTATTAATATACAATCTCAAGATATAGACCATTCTAACATGAACATCAGAGGTTTTGAAAACATTCCATGGAAATTCATGGGTGAAATAAAACTCAATCTTACCTTAGGGCTTAATACACTGCCAACTACTTGCCAAGTCATGCCAAATGACCTCAAGTATATTTTAAAACTTACTCAGCCTTGGATTCATGATATGCATGTAGTCCCTTATACACTCCATGCTTGTTTAAAATTTAATCACAAAGGCTACATATACACATGTATAATAGATAGTGAACCTTTTAAATACTATTAATTTTCCAAAACTCCACAAAATTATATTCCACACTTTAATCTTGGTAATATACCAACATAACCTACTATTCATAGTGTACCTTCAGACCATACAACACATCAACAAACTCCAAGTTCCATAATATCATAGATACCAAATTAATCATTATTTTACCTCTATTTTTGCACTTAAATGTATCAATAATATGGTATATCATAGCAAAGTTCTTAGAAAGCATAAACAAAGAATCATCAATCCTATCGAGGCATCTACACAACATGGAACATAAGGGCTAGGATATCAGTTTACCCACCTTCATAATAAGCCTTCTTCCACCACTTCAAACCATATAAATTTTTGTCCACACACTACACCAATTACAACACCATTAATCATACTTAAAAATTATCATTAATCTATCCTGATCTCATTGATGATGCAGTTTCACTAGACATGCTCACATTAGATGAATTCTCTAATGATGAATCCCTCTTATAATTTCTTAGAGAATATGAGGACCTTCCATCTTGGTATCACAAAAATATATTTCCTCATCACACAAATACCCATGCATACTTTGGAGAAAGTCTATATTCTCTACAAGACACACCAGTTGATTTAGATGATACTATTCCTACCACTCACTACACACTTGATTATTCTACATTGATTAATGAAGAAACAATTAATTTTAATTTTTGAATTGATTAGGATCCCCACATTGTTTTACTAGCCACTACCCTAAAAAGTGAAGAAGATGTGGATATTCATCAAACCTTAAAAAAATTCTAGAACTCTTTAGTTGGTCTTACTTAGATATTTCAACAATTAATACATCCATAGAAGTTCATTTGATTCCTTTATACCCAGATTCTAAACTCATTAAACAAAACATTTGTGAAATGCATTCTAAGGTGGATCTCTTAGTCAAAGATGAGATCCAACACCTCTTAGATGATGGTTTCATTAAAATAGTATCACACTCTAAATGGGTTTCAAATATAGTCCCTATGGTCAAACCTAATAGACAAATTTGATGTTGTTCTAATTTTTATGATATAAATAAAGCATGCCCAAAAGATGATTTTCCTTTACCTAAGATTGGCATGATCATTGATTCCATAATCATATATGAAATTTTATCATTTATGGATGGATTTTTAGGATACAACCAAAGAAAAAATTACTAAAGAAGAACATCTCCAAATCTACCAAAAACATAAACAATGATCCTACAACAAATGAGTTCACACTAGAGAATTCAAAGTTAATGATATCATTCTGAAAGAAAATCTTTGCAATGTCAATACCAAATAAGAAATCAAAGAAAAATTCAAACCAAATTGGCTAGGTCCATACATTATTACCAAAAATCTTATCCCTAAAGTGTATCATCTAGCCTCACTTGAAGGAAAGAAACTCAAAAATCCAATGAATATTATGCATCTATGTAGATTCCATGTCTAACATTTCATTTAACACATTGTATTGTATATAATTTTACAAAATTAATTGTACATAGTTTCTTTTTTCTTACTTCTACATAGTTCCTTCTCTTAAATTCATGAACATATTCTTTTTCTGAATGATTTTACATAGCTCAAGTTCTCAAAAATCCAAAAACATTCAAATATATCATAATTAAAAAAATATTCAAATATGTTAAATCCATTATCCATGATTTAAATTTCTATTACTATGCTAGACTTAAATTTTTTGTTATATTCCATTGTTTGTCAATTTATATACATTAATATGCTTCACTTGATCTCCTTTGAGTGTGTGTAGTGACATCTAAATCCTTGATTACTTCACTCTACCCATTGAGGGGGTATCCTAATTATACATTCGAAACATCAATATATATATACCCACTGGGGGGATCTTTTACATGACTAAGCCATGTAGGTTATGTCATTCCTACACCACACACTCTAGTTATCATGTTGATGTACATTAGTTACTATCTTTCATATACTAATCTATCGACACTCACTAGTATAATAATTATGTATTTCTTAGCATATACCTAGTCTTGTACTAACATGTCTTGTATACTTTCACTTCTTGTTTGGATTAGTTAGGTGTGGTTATATTTATATTGTTTACATGCTTTATTTTATTACTTTTCATAGTTAGATATGATTTTTTTCTTAGTTCCTAATTGTCTCCTATATGTGCCTTAGGACATTTGCCAATGTCCTTTACTTCTATCCATGTGTGTACCTTAGGACATTTGCCAATGTACTTTATCTGTACTCTTCTATGTGATTATGGATTTCAAGTCAAACTTATTTGTTTTAATTGTATATGTATGTGGAATTTGAACATTCCTTGTTTACTTGCCTTTGAGTTTGAGTGACATGTGCTCATGTCCCTTATTTTTTTTGGCCCCTTAGCCACCTTTATACACTTTTTTTTTACCTTATGTGCTTGTTGCTTGTTTGCTCTCATTGTTTACAATGCCATGATCCACATCATGCATTATATTGATTTTTTGGATGCCATGATGGACATAATGTTCCATCCCTCCATGAAAACTAACAACTAAAAACTAACACTTCCATTTCCAATTAAATACATTACACATGCTATTACATTGTTATATCTATCTCGACATACCCCTGTTGATCTTATCTTTGCAGCATAACACACTTGAAAGGCTCTTTATTTTGAGGATAGTAATTAGATGGTATTAATTTCTACCCTTAGAGGAGGGGGAAATAAATTGGGGTTTGTCACAGAGATCAAAGCTCCTAATGGTAAAAAATAGCATTCAACACACCTAAAATAATAACTAGACATCAAACCAATCAGAATAGACTAGGTATATAGTGAAAATATTATAATAGTTACTATATTTGGCCTAGGATAATAGCACCAAGATTGGAATATAGTGCCAATGCCACTACTATCTATTTTTGGTGCTCCTATCTAGATAGCAAAAAAACTAGACTTTCTAAAAGTAGGCAAAAAAGTAGGTTCAACTATAATTTTGCATAGTCAAACTAGTTTAGAATCAATATTTTTTAGTAGACTTTTACTTGGAGAATTTATATATAGAGGAAATTATGCATGTAATGATTAATATCACTTATAGTTTTAGATATGATAGTTATTATAACTTACAAATTAGAATCCATGTTCTAAACACTAGTGATTGGGGGAAATGTGTGTGGTACATTTGTTTTCTTTTCTTTTCAAGTTCAACATTAGCTAGGAATTATTAGTAGTTTCATGCCTTATTCCATTTTTAGGTGGTTAGCATAATTTTGGAGTGGCTTTCTTATAAACCTAACTTCCACATGTTAGAGTCGATTTCATATAAGCCTAGTGCACTAGTTTTGAAGTGGCTTTCATACAAGCTTAATCTTCATCTTTTAGAGTGGCTAAGAGTGGCCTAGTTTCTAGGATACATTCATATATCCACACCAACATTGTCATATTATAAATCATTCATGGACTTCAAGATCCATTTCATATGACACACATTTCATAATAATATCAATTCATAGCTTCACTTCATGGGGCAATGATAGAGCCAAAGGATGAGTTAGCCTTTATATTATTAAGCCACTTATTGAAAGGGATTATAAACATAGTCCAAACATTGATTAACACATGCATGATCACCTATCTTCACTTAGTGGGTGATGATGGAGCTAAAGGGTCAGCCTTTGCATTCTTGAGCCACTCTTGGGGAATTGAGTACTCAACTCCATTCATGATATTAGTCTTGGTGCATCACACATCTAGTATTACTCAACATTATAATAGGTTTTGTATTGGTCCACATACCCAGTCAGGTGTATTCATTCCTTTCTCTTCTTCTTTGTATCTTACCTATATTTATATATCCTTATTTTAGATATAGCATATCTAGTAAGATCTACTCTTTCTTTTTATTGAATATTCATACTTTAGAGTGTGATCTCTCTATACATACCTAACATCACATAGATTCATGATATTCACCCTTATAGGTAAGTTTAGGTACACTTTTTATTTTTCCTTTATCCTAGTATTTCACTTTTCTACATCACTAGAATAAAGGGGTGCAAGTATAGTCATATAAAATGCAAAAATTAGAAACTTGAGAATGGTTAATGATAACCAACCCATTAGGTTTCTCTTGCTTACTCTCATGACCCTCCTAGGCATATTTTAATGATTCTCAATCATTTTCAGCCTTCCAAACTTGATACTAGTTGAGCTCGACCCCTTTTCCATGACTAATCCATCCCCCAAATCCCATTAGCTTAGGACAATAGCTCCATAATTGGACTATAGCATTGATGCCACTCTTATCTAATTTCAATGCTCCTATCCAAGTGCATTTTTGGCCCCAATGTTTAATTTTTTCTAGTTCCCTATCCTTCTCCTTGTTAGCCTAATGTGAGTACATTCAACCCATGACCAATAGATCCTTATAAAATCCCATTCAAAGATCATTTGGAAAGGGTTATCAAATATCACTAGGCAAGCAAGAATACAATTAAGACTACTCAAGTAATATTCTCTATTCTCTGCATACATCCATCCAATATACTTACAAGCTTTTTCAAATCCTTACACCAATCCCTAGGTACCTCAAGTACATATAGTTTAGCATTTTAATATTTGTACACTTAATTACACAAAGCACATCAAGTGGGAGAACTATATATGGCTTGATCCCTCTTCAAAGTATTGGTATCTAGGTAGTGTACCCACACAAGGGGTGTGGATACATGTTCAGTGAATCTTACACATAGTAACCCACCCTATTACTTGAAATTAGATAAATCATAATGGAGTATAGGGTTTGAAAATAAAATCTACTTTATAAGGAGCTATCAAAAATTCATGGATAGGGTCACATAGACCTGGTGAACAAAACCCAAAAAGCTCAAATCCTTAGGACACCAATGGTAGAGGTGGACTACAACATCAATGTCACTCCTATCTACTTTCAACACTCCTATCCAATCATAAGACAAATGTCATATCTCAATTTTTAATAGTGTCCCAGTCCTACACAATGAATCTTAGACCCTATTTGAGCCATATCAACAAGTTATTAGCTAAGCCTTATTTTTTCCATATTATTACTATTTTTAGAAAGGTCAAAATTACAATATAATTTACACAAATTAGTATCTTAATTATTGTATATTTATTTACTAATTTTAATACTGAGACCCTTTAAATAAATTAGGAATAACATACCAATATTCTCAAAATTGTTAAATCAAAAGTTATTTAACCATTAGGGCTTATTCATGAGTTCTCTTCAATGTTTTTGTATTATCCTAGTTGAAAGGAATGAAAAAGTGCAAGTGAAGTAAAAAACACATCAACCAAAAAGAGAGATACACAAGACATACCTTGTAAAAACCTAATTCAAAAAAAAATATAGCAAGAGTGAAGCCATACTTCCTCATCTCCATTATGTTATGCATTTTACAAGCTTTTATGCCTCTTGGTATTACAAGGAAAATAAACTCATACACTCATAATGACCTCTAAAATATTCAATTGAAGACTTGATTTTCAACAAGGAATATTACCAAACCAATCTATCTCATCCATGTATTCATAAATACTAAACTTAGAACAACCATGTAGTCATATTCCTTGGATATATATCTTGTTTTGGTTGTTCTATGATCTTCTTTCTAATTTCTAATTTTCTCTTCCTTTTATAAGACATGTATTTATCTTTTCCCGACCTTATAATATGTCAATAACTCAATTAAACCACCAAAGTGAATTCAAATATCAAAAACCACTTCATATTCGAAATATCTAGAGGCCACCATTATATCTATGGAGGTCACCAGTTATGGCTCTAAAGATGAACAATTGGGCTCCCAAGATTGATTATAAAACAAGTCTACCAACTTCAAGTAGTCATAACTTTTGCATACAAATTCAAAATCATATGCCATTTTAAAAAATGGTCTAATTTTTTGAGAGGAATACAAATATGTAATTAAAATTTTAATTTTAAACTATAAATATGTTTTTTATCTTGTATAATAGAAACTAGAAATTTCTAGGTTTTAACATTTCATAGATAACTCATATTTGATAGTTAATTATTCTACCAATTGCATTAGATGATAAAGATGATCAAATTTATGACTAATGAACACCTTTTTCTCACATGGATTCTAATTTATATCAAATAATTTTTTGATTTGATTGATCCAAGTGAGTGGATCCTTAACATTAACCTTATGTAAGCCCACTTTTGGTAATAACTGATTTTGATTAGGATTGGAGGTGTGATTGCTGGAATGGGTATAATTGAACTAGAGCAGTGGAGGATAATTTTATGAAATCTATATTATAATATTAGAAAATTACCCCATTAAATGTTTTATTTGGTCCTTAAAAACATTCAAGTTCCCTCTTACCCCAATGATGTCCCCTTTGACTACATCGAGATCATCTTTCCACACCATGCTTTGTAAATCTGATTGAATTTGGTGAACCACCTCAAAACAAATGGATTAGAATTTTAAGACTCTACATCATCCTTTTGAGAATTTTATGGAGTTTATTTTCCTTTAATAGTTTAGTGAGTGTTAGGACCAACCATACATAAAACTTAAGATGGAATGTTTTATCCCCCAACAAAGCATTAGCATATTATACTATTGAGATAATTTCATAGAGACAAATCCAATGACTGCTAATGTGCACAAGGGTGAAATTTTTTAGCTTGAAAAGTGTACTAGTATATTATACCATTGTGATTATCTCATTAAGATGAATCCAATGACTAGTATTTTTTACAAGGGTGAAATTTTTTCTAGAACTTTTTACTATTTTTAAAAAAAAATCACTTTAAACAATACTACAATGATGAAAAAAATATATTCTTTCTAATCTTAGGAGACCCACAACACCAAATCTAAAAAAAACACTACCAAAAAAACTTTACCAAAAAGACGCTTTAATACCATTTATAATTAAATTCATTATATGTTTTTATAATATAATATTATATCATAGAAATAAGAAAATAATATTTAGATCCATAATAATAATTGATAGAAGAGAATAAGACTTGATATATATAGCTGAGACACTTTGAGGGGGAATCTAAAAAATAGTGAAATAAGAGTAGAATTCATAATATGATGAACAAATACTAACCACTACCTCCTATATATTATATTTATCCATGGTTATTTCATATGATGACCTTACTAAGAACATAGATAAATGTGTCAAGATAATATAAGAGGTATGTAAGCCATAATTTGGTCAGACATATCCCTAGACATGCCATAGGTTAAGGATGTAAAAATATGTATTTGAAATTTTCTTGTACATTTCCATGGCATATTCACCTCTAATTAATCTCAAACTAAATTTTATATAAAAATTTAACCTCTGATCTATAGTTGTGTATGATATATGTCACAAATCTAAGAAGCTTTATCCCAAATCTATAAAAATCGATGCAATATGTAAGATTCTCACCCAAGTGTATATCTAAATCATGTAAATTATAATGGAATTATATAAATTCTAATATTTCTATAAATTTGGAGGTCATGTCTCTATGACAATCCCCCACTAATATTCCACCCTTTTGAGATGAGGGAAATGAAATCTAGTAGTTACCTTACCTCAAAAAGATAAGATAACTATATAATTTATTTATGAATCATGTAGCATATATAAGTAAATATATCAATTAATGTTTTAGTATTTTATCACAAAAATACCTAAGATGCATGATATAGATGATGGCAACATATAAAAAGTAATTATACAAGCTCATCAACACACATAAGAGAACTCAAACTCATATAAAAGGGCTCTAAGGAGACTAGAAATAAGGGGCATATTCAAATGCATCACACTCAAAGGAATGACATATTTAAACATACATAATATATATCAACATATAATGGCATGGGTGATAATAAGTAAGGAACATATTCAAATATTACACAAGCAAGGCAATAACAAATAAGAAAAAGACACTTAATAAGTGACAATGTGAATAAATAAGTATAAACAACCAACATAAGCATATGATACTAGTTCCTACATGTATGTGTTAGAAAAAATGTCGTGTAACATAGCATGTCAAGTAAATTTTGAAATATGTAAGCATGACTATAGGCATGTGTAAGTTTTAGTATATAAGCTCAACATGATAATGTAGAAATGATCATAAATTAATGTAATATGTATCAATTGTGATAAAAGAATTAGATTCCCCCAACATATTATATCACATAGGAAGAGGAAAGGTCCAACACCTATATGTAAAACTATCATGGTTCTATGGTATGCCTTTATCTTGCTCAAGTACACATGAAACATATATGTGTATAGAAATGATATGTTATCTACTAACATAAAGTAAATAATATAGATGCCAAGGATCTAGTAAACATGTAAATACTAAATATTTTTGTAATTTTATTTTATTTGAATGTTTTGTATATTATTGAATATTTGATTTTTCTGTATTTTTGGAATATTTGAACTATGATTAGATTTAAAAATATTCTAGCTCAGGGACTAAATCATCAGGAAGTGGGTCCTTTACTTGACAAATTCTCTTATGTTTTCTTATTTCCAAGGTTTTAATGTTAATTTATTGTTGGAAATTATTGATATGGATTTATCAAATACATCATGTGTAATGTAACTTCTTTATTTTCAAACTTGAGAATGCATATTTATTTTATTGACAATTATTTGCATATCTTCCAACCATTGTTACCCAAAATATAAAGTTAAATTTGGTTTCTAGTTCATTACCCATATTGGTGTATCAACCAATTCTTGTCTATATGATATTGGTAGTATAATGTATTCAACAGATTATATAAAAAGTCAAAAATGTTGTGACTCATGTATATCATGGAATTTTTTTTATAAACATGCAACAATAAAAAATGTTTCCAAGTTATTTGTATTAATCTGAAGGTATGGATAATAAGTTCCATCAATATTTGTAGTAATAATTAAATATTCACATCTATGATGTTTTGAATCATGCCTCATTGTATATATATATATTTTGAAATATATAAAATTGGAGGTCCTTTTCATTACTTAGGTATAATTAGTATATGGTTATCATGTTTGTAATTTTGAATTTGGTTTTGTAATGCCCCACAATTATATATATATATATATATATATATATATATATATATATGTATGTATGTATGTATGTATGTATGTATGTATGTATCAATGTCGATGATCCTATGATAAGTGAAATTTGGTGATCCTTATTTTTGGATATATTTCCTTGACCTATCTATTAAGAGGTAAAGATATCATCTTATGCTCAATTAACATATAATTTATTGTATGTGTAACATCTTATTTTACTGTGATCTTTAAAATTTATTGTGAATACTTATGTAAATATTCCACATTATTTACATGATGTATTTATATTTTTCCCTTGTAAGGTTGGCTTAAATATTTTAACCAAGAGGGATGGATTGAATATCAAGCATTGACATGTTCATCAGTTACTTTTACCTTTCCCTTATCTTTATTTGGCTTCGTATACTCGAGAGATGGAGTTAACTTATATGGAACATGACCTATAGGTGTGAATAGGTTATGTGAAAGATGTTAAAATGGATCAAAATTTAGTTTTTAAAATTTTTCATCTAAGAATAATCTTAAACTTAGCCATCTTGTAATTTAGTATTGACTAATAAAGTAAGCTCAAATATTTGATATTTTTGTTTTTTTGATATCATTGGTTCTGTCTGTAGTGGTTCTTGTTCTCGATGTGCATTCAAGTGTAATTTAGTGGTTAGTGTCTTATGAGCATCTAGAGCTAAGTGTGTTATCTTTATTGATTCATTTATCTCATAAGTTGGTAAATTGTTAAGTGGAATATATTATTTTAGTGGTATCAATTTTGGAATATCCTCCATGTAAAAATTTATCATTTTAAAATTTTTTAAGGGATTATCATCAATATGAATTATATATAAGGTCCCATCATGTATGAATTTTTCATATCAATGTAATGTATATGGGATGGCTTCCATTATGTGTATCTAATTTCTACTTAATAGTAAGTTATAATGTAATGATTTGAGACATTAATTGTAATGTAGTTGGTACCATTTTTTGTCCCAATATCACATCTAACATTATTTAACCAATTTGTGGGATACATGAATTTCCAAACCCTTTTATATGCATATATTATTTTTGAATAAGATTATTGTTAATGCCTATTTTTATTAGGAATTTTTTGCTACAAATGTTTAGGTGATATCCATTATCAACTAACATTCTTTTGATACATTTATTATGCATACTAACATGTATGCATAAAGGTAATGCTTGGTTAAGAATATATTTTGAGGGTAAGTATTTTGGATCAAAAGTGATGAGATTTACATTATTTTTGAGGTCTTGCATAATATCTATAAAGTAAGTTGGTTATATATCACTTGGTAATTAAATTTAATGAAAGTATTAATATAATATATCCTTGTATATATTTGATTATTTTAAGATCTCAAGGATTGAAATATAAGAATGTGTATTTCTCTTGCTAAAAAATATCATACCCTTTATATTTGATTATTGTTTTAGGATTATGAGGAACTTGTTGTATATTAATAGGTATAAAAATAGGTTAGGCACCCTTACCTTTTTGTGTAATGATAGCATGGGCTGTAGAATCTAATATAAGTTGTGGGTGAATAATGGGAGTGGGATGGTAGCTATCACTCAAATAGTATCTAGGAGTAATAAGGGCTTGAGAGAATAAATGTTGATGCCTAGATACTATTTTTGTATTAATTAAAAGTTATTTGTAAAGATAAACTTTATTTTTATTATTTTTTAAATCACTCTCTTTGATTTGACCAATTTGTTTAATCCATTTGATTATTCCTTGTATTTATTTGGTAGGTCATGGAAAATAATAATCAATCATAACCATAATATATTTATCAATGAAGTACTGATTAGAGACATCCATATTGAGAACAATTTTTTTCTTTTAGAATAAACACAAATTTTATTTTTACAAGTTTTTATAGTTCAAAAATCAAAAATCATAAAACCTTAAGTCAAACTAGGGTTTACACAAGGATACACAGAGGTTGGGTTCTCCAAAAAAATTAACCCTTTTTTGAGATTTGTGGTGAAGGGTTAAAGGGGTAGAATAGCCTATACACAAGGATGAATAAAATTATTCTAGAGTATTTCAATTAATTGGAAACTCACATAAAGCATATTTTGAATTAAAGTGATGAGTTATGTTAAATATATAAAGTAGACTCAAAATAGTAATTTGATTGCCTAAACATGAAGAAGATATGATACTTAACTTGTGTATAAATGTGCAAAAATATATGAGAAGTATATAGGTGGAAACATGTAGAAAAAATATTAGGATTGAGTGATCAGATTCTAAAAATATTATTATTGGAGGCCTTGACACTTGTATCTCCTTGTGGACACTTGCATCCATGCTTATACCTTGATCTTGACATAACTATCATGTATTAAAAAGTGATCACATAGAATCTATAGGGTTTTCTTTCACCTTTATGTTGGTGTATTTTATTTTCATGCATACATAAGTTGTTGATGACTATGTACGGATGAAACCCTGTCTCTTCACTTTAGGTCTTTATACCTTACCAAAAATGGGTTTTGGGATAATGATGTTGATTTTATCTCAAAGACTAGTTTGTAAATGAACATTGCCTACATATCCAATACTCCAAGGTGGGCTTCAAATTTATTTAGTTCTCCCCTAGGTGTTTACTTATGTGTTCATAATGGTGAAATATACTATACATAATAGCATGTAATGATCTAGCTTGTAACCTGAAAAATACTACTCATGGGTTATTATTTTATTGATTCAGACCTATAATATGATTTTAATTATGGATGATATGAAAATATGGAATAATAGGGTATTTTAACTCAGTTTTAAATTTAATTAAGTGAGCTTGAATAGGTGTTTGCTTGGTATTTTGTTAGATGAATAATGAGTAATCTTAGATTGTTTTATCAAACATTTTATAAATATCTCATTGTAGGGTTAAATAAAAATATGGGTCAAACCATAAGATTTGAAATATTTAAAAATTATATGACTTTTGAGAATTATCCCCTTGATAATAATATGGACAATTGTGTCGATGAAAGTGTCCCAATGTGGGACATAAGTGTTTGACATACTAGGAAGCTACTAAGGATTTGAAACTGAAAATGAAAGATGTATATAATGTTTTAGGATTTATATATAATGTATAAGATTTGGGTCATCAAAAATGATAGGGTCAAACCACAAGATAAATATTTTGGCATAGTGAGATGGTGAATGCAAACCTTTTGGCATTAGGGAGGTATAAAACTAAAGGGTAGAGCCTTGATAGATATTTGTCAAGTATACAAGACTTAGATGTTATAAAATCAAATTTTAGTATCTACATAAACATAAATAAGTTATATTCCACTATATATGCATGTTAAAGACCATGGAAATTTAAGAATAAAGCATAGGAATATTATAAATAGTAACATGCATAAGTAAGGTCATGGTAAAAAATATAATAAATACATTATATAAATCACGGTAGTAATCATATAATATGACATAAATCACACACAAACATGTTTCTACTTAATAAAACATCACATAAGGACAAATTACTCAAAATAGATGATGATAGAACAATTAGAGGATCCTATATGGATAAAAACATAACATGACAACACACTCCAAACACACACAAACATATACATACAAGAAACCAACTAAACATAGGCATGCATAGAAAGAAATATTGTAACAATTACAATGTAACTTTACAAATAATTTAACCATACAATTTACACATCCATGTAACAAAAAAAATGTAAATGATATAAATATATAAAATATTTGATATAAGATAAATCAATGTGATAAATTGAAAGAAAGAAAGATATCATTGTAAATTTTGATGTATAAAAATTCCCCTTTGGTAAGGCATATCACCAATGTGATTATGCTCTCTAGGGCATGGGTAAGAGAGTATCCACATAAAATCTCATAGTCCATAATCATATATAACATAAATATCGTACATATCACCAACTCAAATAAATACCATGAAAAACATGCCTATAAAAATAAATGTGGAAAAACTTAATCATAAATATATAAGCATAATATGTATCGACTAATAAAGTAGTTTTTTATTTTTGTATTTTGTATTTTTTTCATTTTATAATTATTTATAAGAATAAGAAAAGTAAACCAAGAGGAGAAAGAAAGAAACAATGAAAATAAGATGGTTAAAAGTTTCAAACATGGGTAATTAATCACATCTTAATCAAAAATAGAAGCCAAAATCTAGAATCAAGAAATAATCTAAAATAGGCAGGTCAAGGGGTGAAAATAAACAAGAAGATGGGGAACATTCTAAGGAACCTACTACTTCCCTTAGAACTCAATGTATGCAAGGAACATAAGTATCGATATATATGTTGTCATCATTGATAAATATATGAAAGTGTTTGGAAAGGGATAAACAATCGAAGGGCAAGGGAAAAGCAACATATAAATCAATGGAAAACCAAGGGGATAGAAAAATTAAGATAAAATGGAGGTAAATTTCTAAATATGTCAAATCAAAAATAGAATCCAAAAGGTAGAAATAAGTAAATAATATAAAATAGGTAAGTTTAGGGGTGTAAAAAAAATAAGAATAAGAGGATGAAAATTTCAAAAACCTACTACTTCCCTCATAAATCAATGTATGCTTAGATTAAAAGTCTCAATATATATGTTATCATAATTGATAAATATAAGAAAGTGTTTGGAATGGGATAAACAATCAAAGGGCAAGGAACAAAGAAACATAGGAATCAATGAAAAATCAAGGGGCTATAATAATATCAAGATAAAATATAGGTAAATTTCTAAAGATGTCAAATTTAAAGTAATAATAAGCATGTAATCAAATTGAAGGGAGAAATTACAATAAATATAGTATGTATCAAAGATATGAATATATGTCTAATAAGAAGGATATAGTATGATAAATATGTATCAATGTAGTGTAAAATTTAACACGGCATAGATAACCAATGATATGATTTATAATATAGGAGTTATATGTGTTTCTTGAAGTATCTAAAAATTATTCACAAGAAATGTAATAAGAATAATCATTGTCCCAAGGAGAGATATGTGGAGGGTGAGTTATAAGTTCTATTATAACCTCTAGAGAAGCATGAATATAAATATTTGATGATAATGCAAATGTTATATATGAACCCTAGTAAGATGTTATAAAATAATCTTGTAATGTATATGATTAAAAATATAGGACTCAATGGTACAACTATAAGAGATAGAGCTTGAGGAGCTCACACTAGAGATGGTGGTGGTGTCATATATATAAATAAGGATAAATAATAATTGTTGAAGGTAATGTTGTAGACTAAAATGTGGTAGGAAACATGATAGAAAGTGGTGAATTAATATCAATTATCACATAATTTGAATGATTTTATCCATTAAAAGTATACTATATGGTCACATGTGTGATCTCAAATGTAGGATAAGTAATTCATAATGTGTGAGAATAATATGTAGTTTTATGTCATGTAAAAACTTTAGGCAATGGTGTAATGTATAATATATCCTCAAATTCATTTTAGCATGGGCATCCAAATAATGGATTATACAATATTGAATTGGTATTGACATAGATAAAAGCTATAAGTGTCTGAGGAATAACTATAACTAGTAACATAATACCACAAATTAGTGTGTGGATAATACCTTAATAGTTATGGAGTATCATAGTCATGATAATTAAATCTCACTTAGTATATCCTTAAATATATAAAAATGACATAGTAATAATATTTCACTATAACCATTGTCAATCAAGAGTCATTGCATACTTAAATGTTGATGAAAATAAATTATTGAATATATAAAGGACCTATTGACCATTTTTGGTCACCATGGAAGAGCAAAGTCCAATTTACTTAGGGAATTTAGGATCAATAGAAAAGGCTAAGTTAGGAAAAGAATCAAAACTTCATACTTCAAGGTTTTGATCTTCGCATGTTTTGGCATGAATGATTTAAAAAGAGAAAATAATTATCATATTTTTAAAGAGGTTAGCCTTCACATTTTTTGACAAAAAGGTAGTTAAAACTTTTGTGTGACTAAGAGTTTATAAAAGTTTCAAAGACTAATAATTTTGCCACGATTTTGGGATGAAGGTTTAGCAAACAAAAGTTGTGAAGGTTTTCTATCTTTTCCTGGTGCTACATGTCAATCTCTCAACTATCTCGATCCCTTTAAAAATTCTTTTTAACACTTAGTCAAATTTATTCAATGTTGCTCGATAGATCTCCATGTCAACAAAGTAGAAGGTAACTGGGTTAGTAGGATGCTTCCATTTGTCATAATTATGGTGACCTAGAACCATTCATATATGTTTAAAACCCTCTAGGCTAGTAGGTTAATAGGATGACATCACATTGAAAAATCCTACTACTCTATGGCCCCAAAGGGGTCTATGCAAGCCTAGTAATGTGTCATAGCAATGGGTGAGTGGGATGATGTCACATGGTAAAATCTCACTTCATCATAGAGAGAATATTCAGAATCCATTTGACTCCTTAATCAAGTAATATAATAGTAATAAGGAACCATGTTGAAGGGGTTGGTAACCATACACAAGTAGTTGCATGAACCTGGTAAAGCCTAGGGCTTTATATCCCAATCAAAGGAGGACATATGGGTACCTATCAACCCAAGATTTTCTCAAACTAAAATAATAAGATTTCTAGGCTAATGAAATGGTGCCATGTGGTAGTAATTATAGGGTAATTAGACCCAAAAATATAAATAAGATAGTTTTTGGGGATCAAGGTATAATATACTAGGATAATTAAAAAATCCTAGAATGAGTCTGATGTCAACATGTAGCTAAAACCCACAAATAAGGATTTTTTGTGTTTTTATTCTAGCACTGGCTGAGACTAATTTGATGACCCATTTTGCCTATTTAACTATCAAATACATGAGAAAATTATGTACCTACATTGACTCATAAAGTCAATTGTAGAGTATCCCAACATGCAAATCATGGGGTAGCTCAACTCTTACTCATTTAATGAGTGTAAAAATGGTGGAATTTATCCATAGTCATCATAAGACAAGTTTTAGTCATAAATGAGCATGGTAGGTAGTTATATAATGTGTCCATAACAATCCCAAGGAGATCCCCATTGTCCCTATCCATCTCCCTAATCATGATTAAATTTTACAACTACCTTAATTAGTGGGTAAGACCTAGCGAGGCCCCTAATCTATGGAATCTACCTATTTAAGTAATAAAATTGTAACCATAATGGGGGAGCTATTTTAAGCACAAAAATGTTGTAGAAATTTATCTATCCATGATCTCTCTACTTATTGCAATAAAACTCTACCCCTACAGAGACTTGTACTACCAAATCTTATGCCTTTAAATGAATAATAGAGTTAATTTTACCTTCTAAAATGAATGTATCTTGTGTGAATTCATGGGATTATTGATTTTATCATATGAAGAAGCTGATTTATCCTTAATTTTATATCTAATTCCCTCACCTTTATACAGGAAGACACTCATTTTTAGGTTGTAGGTTGTGTGATATTAAGTTCATACAGTGTTTAGATATGGAGTTTCACCACTTGAGCCCTTATAAGGGCCATTTTATAACCCTTCTAAGTGTTTTCACAAGCCCCCTACCTCCTTATAAAACACTTTTAAGAAGAGTTTCTAAGATTGTGAATTGTGCATGATTTTAGTTCTTTTACATTCATTATGTATGATTAAGCAAGTAGAGGACATCATAATATTCTAGTGTATCACTTAATTTTTTAGGTCCTAGGTTTATTTCAAGATTTTTTTCTCTCTTTCCTTTTTCTTTGCAAGTGAAATAGTGTTAGTGTTAGTCTAGGTGATCCATTAGGGGAACCATCCCTCTATGGAGGTTCACTCTAACCATAGTTAACCCACAGCCTGATAGTGAACTAATTGTATTAGTTGGAGGGAGGATCCTTGAAACCACTCCTTTAATGGGTGAAACTCTAACATAAAAACAATTTATGGCATGATCAATGGGACTTAATATATTCCATTGAGTCAAAAGAGTTTCAGTTGAGAATTTGGTGATACTCTTATAAATTTATAGTGTTGAAGACATCGAATAAGCACCTAAGGACTCCAAACATTTTTTTATCTCTAGTAGACCAGTCCTAAAATATTTTTGTACCAAGAGAGATAAGAGCTTCTTCAAAAGGTAATTTTTAATTTGTTGAATTGTCTACATCCTCTAGAAGAAGAATAAATAAAGCATCCTTGTCTCCTATAAGAAGATATAAATATATTATATATCCTTCCTCAAGATCTCAATCTAAGCCTCCTTTTGGTAGATTTCACCAACCAAGGGTAGGGTTTATTCCAATCCCTTACATGGCTATCCCTAGAAATTAGGTATTTTTTTCTTTCAATGGAGGAATCACTATAAACCTCATCCAATATGATGATATACCCATTGTATCTCTCAAGAGTATTCCCTATTTTTTAGAGAGAATAAAACCACACCTATGGAACACATCACATATATTGGTAATATCATTTCAATTCATCATATTACTAAGGAGAACATTATTATTAGGATTTTAGATTCCTCATTCAAAAGCAAGGCCCTTCAATGGTATAAAATTTTATTACCTAATTTTATCTACTCATATGATGAATTAGTGGAAGGCTTATGCAAGTAATTTGGATACAAAAGTGACCATATGTCCTTAATGGAACAACTGACCACTATTAATAGATATCCATAATAATTCATGAGTAATTTAAATTTTAGGTTCTAAAAAACCTAGGATAGAATCTTATATCTAGTTAAGCCCATGCCTAACAATGTTTTTCTCTATTATCTGAGAGCCCTAAATAGTGATATAGTTGTTATAATCCAATATAAAGGGGGATACAACTCTTCCCAATGCATTTGAGATTGTAATTAAGGTTGAAAAATGCATGATACACATTGGAAAGATTGATTTGAGACCTCCCATGATAATATTCATAGATTTACCACCTATTAAATAGCCTGCACTAGCACCCCTTATTATGCTAATAAGCTAACCACCAATCCAAGATAAATCTACCCCTAGCCCATCAAATGATTTTAAAGATGTTAATATCCTTCTTCAAAAAATTTGAAATGAGTTGGTTACCCTCAAAAGGCATTAGGATCAAAATTATAGACCTTATCAGCCTTATCATCCTAATAGACCTCTTTATCAAGGACCTTATTAGCCAAATAATTCTCCATATCAAATAAATCCTCAAGGCCAAGGCCAAATTAATCTTAAAAATCCTTATCAAGATTTAAATTCTGATATTTTCTATCTAAGGCCCTTTTTCCCACATATAATAACTTGGTATAGGACTATGAGTGGTGTTTTCCTTGTTATCTTCCTCATAACCAATCCTCTTATCATAATGGTGTCCTCAACTAAGTATTGAAGGTACAAATCATATCACCACAACAAGACACATAAACCAAAGTAAAACCATAAATGAGTACTTCTTAAGAGCCAATTTAATGTGATACTATGCTTTTAAATTGGTAAGGATATGAGTATTGTGGAGTGAATCAGTTACAAGGGAAGAACTAGGCTTCTTCTTTAGGTGTGGCAGCCAAACTAGATTTAAGAAAAGGGTTTTATAAATTGAACTAGTAGTTGGTAAGTCTCCCATATCATCTCCTAAAATTTCAAAAGAGGTTGTTAGTATTACTTTAGATCCAAATGTGTAATAAATTTTTAAAAAAAAGACTTCAAGGAGTCGAGAGCAACCAAAAATCCATTCTGAAAAGTGTAAGAAAGTACTACCAATAATAAATTATAGTAAAGGGTTGGCACTACCCCATTTAGTATTCTTGAGCATATGAATAAAAAAATGTGAATATCCATGTGGGATTCTTTATCCATTCTAATAAAAAAGGATAACCAAATAACATGGTGTGAAAACCTAAGAACAACCTTACAGGCTGATAGAATCAATCTTAAAAGGGTTATTGATAATTCCCATTATGTGCATATTTATGGTAGAGAGGTAAGGTTTCTAATATATCTTAAATTTTGAGCTCTAGACCTCATAAACCATATAGAAATGATGGAGGAAAGCTCCATGGAAATCACATTTTTAGAGTTGATGGAATTATAAGAGGTTAGAGACTAAGCTATGCATATAATAGAGATTCATCAAGCTCAAGTGAAGATCTCTTTTTATAAAAGGGAAGTTATAAATAAATTCCATGAAGGAGATATTATTCTTAAATGGGATGAAGATTGAGCCAAACCTAGGAGGCACACAAAGTTTTATGCCTTATGGAATGGCCCTTATATCATAACTAGTTACAAATAGGTCAATGCCTTTCATCTCTCAAATCTAGTTGGAGAAGATCTACCTGTCCCAATTAATGGGATCCATCTCAAATTCTACTCTTAAGGGTTTTTAAATTTCTATACACAATATTTTAGCTGATTTTATTTCCTTAAAGTTTTTATACACATTAGTTTAGTCATTTTAATTTCCATAAGTGTTTTTTCACATTTGTTCTTATTCCTTGCTTTCCCTTTTATTAAAGGTAAATATCAATTTAGTTTATTCAGTAGTGGGTCAAATGGGTTTCAGTAAAGTTTTAATTTTAGAATTTGAGAAGTTTTGGATGCTTCTATGACTCCATTCCCAATGGATTACTTCATATGATATTAGGTTCTTACTTAAAAGGCAAACACCCCATAGAAGTTTCCAGAATGTTGACCATTTCTGGTCACCATGGAATAATAGTGTCCAATTTAGTTTGAGGCTTCATGGTTGATAGAAAAGGATAAGTAAATAAAGGAATCAAGCCTTCATGCTTTAAGGTTTTGGTCTTCACATGTTTTAACATGAATGATTTCAAGGGAGAAAACACCTAGCATATTTTTAAAGAGGTTGTCCTTTAATATTTTTGAGAAAAATGTAGTCAAAACTTTTTTGTGACTGAGAGTTTATAAAAGTTCCAAAGACCAATAATTATGTCTCACTTTGTTTTGGAAGGCTCAAAAATCAAAAGTTACAAATTTTTTCTATCTTCACCTAGTGTCATGAGTTAATCTCCTAATGCTCTAGAGCCCTTTAAAAATGTTTTCTGAACTTAGTCAAATTTATTCAAAATTTCCTGATGGATCTCCACATATAAAAAGTAGTGGCCAAGTGGTTTAGTGGGATGCTTCAACATGTCACAATCCTGATGACCTAGAACCATTCATATAGGTTCAATACCATCTAGGCTAGTAGATTAATGGGTTGATGCCACATGGTAATATCCCACTTATCCATGGCCCTAAGGTGGTCACTACAAGCCTAGTAGTGTGTCAGAGCAATAGGTGAGTGAGATGATGCCACATGATGAAATATCACTTCACCATAGAGATGATAGTTAGCATCCATTTAAAGCATAAATAAAGTAATAAAAGAGAGAGAAGGAGCCATGTGGAAATGGTTGGGAACCAACAACAAACAACCACATGGACTTGGTAGAGCTTGGTGATTTATGGCCCAATTAAAGGTTGACACATCGGCACCTATCAACCTAATCTTTTCCTAGATAAAAAAATGCATAATAATATAATAGGGTTTCCAAGCCAATGAAGTAGTGTCATGTGATAGTAATCATAGAGAAATTATACCCACAAGTAGAAAGAGGATAATTAGTAGGGCCAAAGGGGGAATAGACTCATATAAGTAAGAAATCCTAGAATGATCCTAATGTTGACACATTTTTGGAACTTGCTACTAATTATTTTTTGGCATCTATGCTAGTACTGATTGAGACTAATTTGATGGTCCATTTCACTTATTTAACTATCAAATTAATAAAAATACTATGTAACTACATTTATTCATAGAATTAATTTTAGAGTGGCCCAACATGTAAATCATGGCACAACTCATCTCCAATTATTAGAATGAGTGGAAAGATGGTGTAATTTTGCCCTAGTCATCATAGGTCAAGTTGTAGTCTTAAATATGCATGGCACGTAATTATGCAAGGTGTACATAATAATCTTGAGGATATCCCCACTATCTTGATGTACCTCCCAAATCATGATTAAATGATACAATTTCCCAAGGTAGTGTGTAAGATTGAGGGATGCACTTAAGCTTTGGACTCTACCTTTTTAAGTAGGTAAATTTTAACCACAATGAGGGGACTCTTTTAATCATTGAAATGCTATATAAATTTGTCCATCCATGATTTCTCTACTCATTTTAAAAAATATATACCACTACAGAGACTTATAATGAATGATCGTATGCCTTTAAATGAATAATAGAGTTGATTTTACCTTCTCACATATTTGTATCTTATGTGAATTCATGGGATTGTTAATCTTATCATGTGAAGAAGATAATTTATCCTTGATTTTTTATCTAATTCCTTCACATTTATACATGAGAAAACTCATTTTCAAGTTGTAGGTTATGTGATTGTTGACCAATTTTTGACCCTATAGGTCAAAATTGGACACCCCTATATGAAAATTTGGATTTTAGATATTTTAGGGGTGAATATCATGTCATAGTGTGATCTTAGGTTTATTCAACATAATATGAATGTTATTATATTTGGTTAGTTTGTTGTATAGGTCCTTTTACTTTCTTTGAGTCATGTTAATAGGTCTAAGTAGAGTTCAAAGAACATTTTCAAAGTTGTAAATCTTGCATGCACTGTAGTTGTAGAGGAAGTTGTTCATGTGGGTTTGTTCATCCTAGTTCAAAGTTCCTATGTACTAAGTCTGAGGTCCTTGTCCTTCACCAAAGCATAAAAGAAGTTATTCATGTTCAAATAATTGCTTTAAAAAAATTTCTAGACTTAGTCATTTGAGCTTGGCCATTCACTTTGGCTTTATCTTGGTCTTCAACTTCAAGTTTCCATAACCACAAAATGTTGGGTTTTCTTATTATGTAAATTTCATTTAGAGGAAGTGTTCCACTCAAAACCCATGGAAAAAAGTGCAAGGTTTCTTTCTTTTGGAAAAAATTATTTTGGGTTTTTTATATTCAAGTGTCGGGAATGGTTTCAGACATTTTATCCAAAACAATTTCCTAGAAGGACCTTTTCAGGCTAAGGGGTCATTTTAATTTTTTTGAAGGGAACTTCAGTTTTCATGAAGGGCACTTCATTTTCCCCAAAGGGTATTTACAACAAATCCAAAAGGACACTTTCAATTTCTTTGAAGGGTACTTTTCTTAGATAAATGGTCCTTTGCAAAGTTTTTGAAGGGTACCCTTCTATAATGAAGTGGACCAAATAAAAAATTTGAAGGGTATTTTCAATATTTTTAGAGGGTATTTTCCTTTTAGAAAAGGCATAAACAAAGAAGTTGAAGAGATCATTTACAAAAACCAAAGGGCATATCCTAGAACCAAAGGTAGTTTTATATCAAAAAAGAACTAAGGCATAATTCCTTTGGACTTTTGTCTGAAGGAATTAATCAAGTTAAAAGTCTGAAGAAATCTTTCACATGAAGGTAGCTAAAGAGATTAGCTTGAAAGAATTGCCTAGTACATATAGTCCAAGAAATTAGTTTTTGAAAAGTGGTCAAGACAAATGTTTTTGAAGGACAATTTTGAAGCCAAGTGACCCAAATAGTTCCCTGAAAGATATCTTGCAAGCAAAAGTGTCCCACACAGGGGTCCCAAAAGGGTAATTTCAATTTTTAGAGGGTACTTTCCATTTTTGGAGGGCACTTTCCATTTTTAGAGGGCACTTTCTATCCCCAAAGAGCACTTGGAAAAAGTCCTAAAGACCTTGTCCATGAAAAAATTATCCATGAAATATTATTTAGGAAAATTGTCTAAGGAAAATACCTTAAAGGAATTCATGATAGATCCATAGATATCAATTTTAGGGTCATGGATAGCCATTGGAGATAAAAAAATTAGAGGGAACCTAAGGTCAAATTTGGTAGTGATAAATGGTAGGATCCTAAGCATCTGATGTAAATAAAGAAAGAAAAAAATAGGTAGGTTGATGGTTCGAGTCATTACTAGCAACCAACCAAATCAAAGGGCTTCCATGAAATCATAAACATAGGTGTCTGTAATATGGCTAGAAATTATGGAAAACATTTTATAACTATTGAAATGAATTCCATTTCTCTCGATTAGTGTTATGTGTTAGCTCCCTTGTTGATGGTTTCAAATGCTCATGGATGGTCTTTGATGGAGGCAGTTTCATGAAGGATGACATAAGAGTCATTACACTATTTTAGAAGAGTCTACCATGATTTTACATGGACATATATCTCAAGATGCATTCATTATCTGATTCTTACTCAACCATACACAAAATGTAACTATTTCTATTCTCAAGCTCAAGCATGTTTTTTTGTGACCTTCAAGCTTCCCTTTTTTATATTCTTAATTTTTTTATAAATTGGGCCTTATTGGCCATTATTTATACCTCTATTTGCCTGGGTATGGTGAATCCATACCAAAATTTTACCTTGAATCAATAAAGACAAGTGCTTTACCTCATTCAAATATTTCATTAAGTGTACATGCTTGGTATTAGTCTTGTGCAAGTGTAACTTCCATTTACCTTCACATGTTGATTCCATTAGTACCTAGTGTATTATGATTTCCTTCTTGCAGGTCAATAAGAAGTGTCTAAAGAGAATGTAGGTGTAAATGAGTAGGATACTCAATAGAGTGTCTTATAATGTGTAATGTTTAGTTCTTCCTATCCTATGTCATCTCTAAGACCCCATGTTGAAGCATCGATGTGAGAGGAGAGATTGATGTTGAATGAAGTATATGTGCTACTTGTCCTTAGTTTCAAGTTTATGTTAAAGGTATGAGAGTAGGAGCATGAGCTTTAATGATGCATCAAGGGGAAATAACCCCTAATCTATAGATACATATCCTAATAGGGATACCCATAACCCTGAGGTGGTTCCATTGTTTCACTTGAATGAGGAGAATCTTGTCTCATCTCCTCATTGGGTACAAGTTCATGTGGCAATAGTGATATGAAGTTCATGTAGTGTTTAACCATGGATTTTCACCATTTGATCCCCTATAAGACCATTTACTAACCCTTATACGTGTTTTCACAAGCTCCGTAACTACCTATAAAATACTTATGCAAAAGAGTTGTCAGATTGTGAGTTTTGCATGTTATTAACTCTTTTACCTTCATTGTGTATGCTTCAGTGAGTATAAGACATCATAATATTGTAGTTCATCACCTTATTTTTTTAGGTATTAGGTTTAGTTCAAGATTTGTTTTATCTCTCTTCCTTTTCCATACAAGCACAATAGTGTGAGTGTTAGTCTAGGTGATCCATTGGGGAACCAACCCTCTCTAGAGGTTCACTCTAATTGTAGGTTGATCAACAGCCTTAGAGTGATCCCATTGTATTAGTTGTATGGAGTATCATTGGAACCACTAAGTCAATGGGTGTAACTCCAATGTGAAAATAGGACCATTATTAGGTATCTCATGGTCATAAAATGTAATGGAAGGTGTTTACTAAGGAGAAATCAAAACCATTCCAATGATGTTACCAATCTCATGCTCATTTTGTCTACTCAATTTTTTTATAGAAATTTTCATATGTATAGTGTCTTGTATTGTATTATTATTATTATTATTATTATTTGTATTGGTAAATGTATTGTTAAATAATTCCAAGAATTGATTAGTCATTGTGATAAATTCACTTAATGTATATTTATGGCCTTCAATATGAATATTTTTTTATCAATGAGATCTTGAATATTATGTCTTAATTTTAATCATTGACTTTTAAATGTCCAAAATATTGATGATAGTCACAAAATAAGTTAATTTTATACCGTTTGGGAAATGATCAAATAATATCTAATTGTTATGGATCATGTAAAGTAATATATTTACATTCAAGCAAGTGTTTAAGCACTTTATGAAGTTGGTTGAGAAATTTTATAAACTTGTGTTTCTATAATTAGGAAAGATAATCCTATCATTGGTTTTTAAGATTATGGTGATTGTTTTGGCCTCATTCTTGTTTTTGAAAATAGTTGCATCATTAGTCTAAGATTCACACAATATCTTTCCTTGATATTTAGAGGTAGTGAATGTAAAAGAAAAACATGTATAATTTTACATATTATAATTCATAGGCTAATCTCAATGATGTGTAATTCATGATAAATCTCATAAAAATATTCACATGTGTTGAACGTGACTTTATCCTCAAGTGGAGAAATCAAACTATATGATAAGATAATTTGAAGCTCACTATTAGGATTTGGTGTGACATTTTCATAAGCATGGTTTTAAATTTAAGCATATATCTAGTTAGATGATCATTAAGTCCTTTTTTTATTTTATTTTGAGAAAGTGTGACATTTTGAATAATATTTATATAAAAGTGTGATAAGAACATATCAAATAAATCATTAAATCTATGCACAAAACCCACATGTAGGGTGTAAAAAAAATAAGGCATAACTTGTGAGACTTATAGTAAATAGCTTGGTCATAATTAAATCATAATGATGAAAACCAAAACAAGATGAAAAATAGGCTCTAGTACGATGTGATGGATCCCCATTTACATCATATAATGTAAACTTAGGCACTTGAAACAAAGGAGGTAAGTGGTTAGAAAAAAATTCATAGACAAATATTTATATAATATGTCGTAAGATGAAACCACATGGTAAGGTTTGTTCCATTCATTAGATATTTTTTCAATTTTTAAACACATGTTATCAAAGTTTTTTGTTTTTTAATATAATTAGATGTGATATTAGGTGTAAGATTAACATTGGTATGCATGTTTTAGAGACCCATATTTGATACATGGAAATTTTCATAACATGTTTTTACAACCTATTTATATGTATACATCTCTTGACTGAGGATTAGATATCTAGTGATGTAGCCTCTTGTGGACCTCTTCAATTTCATATTATTTCACTTAATTTACCTAACCCTTAGGCTTGCATGTTATTTTATTACTCTTCATCAAATTTATTCCATGGATACATACCTTTTGATTCCTATTTCTATATGTTTTTATCCCCTAGACACCTGCATCCATTTTGGACATTAGCATTGATGGTAATGTCCAATTATAATGCCAATGTATAGGCTTATCTTTTTATCCTTTTCCATATCATTTGCTTTGTGATAATTTGTTTTACCCTATTTTCCCATCATATTGTTATATTTTTGTGTCACTATATCCTAATTAAAAATCAATAGGTCCTTATATTTAAAAAGGTTATAGTCTATTTACACCACCTAGAAATTTGATTTTATAGTTACCAAATTGGAAAAGACTATATATTTCACATTATCAAACTATATTACAATACTAAAATGAACATTTGAAGCATTAAAAATGTCAAATATATAGTTTCATTGCTTATACCAAGTGTTACAAGGAAAATAACATGTCATTTTATAGTTATAATTCTACACATACCTAAGAGGGAAAACTACATGTGATTCTAAGGCCCTTTTTAGATTATTTTCTATGTAAGTAGCACTTAGCAACAAATAGGGTTTATAGGGATAGCTAGATTTCTAACCCCTTTTTACCAAGTTATAGGAGGTCCAATTTAAAATAACTATGGTTTTACTCATTGGATGAATTTGGTGCACAAACATGTATAATTTTAGGCACATGGTAGTTATATAGGTGACAATACAAGCCTCATGAAAATTTAGATCCATTCCTATGTGTATCTTTGACTAGACATGTGCATCAAAGGCATACATCTACATCAATGCTACTATCCATGTTTGATGTAAGTGTCTAGTGGGTAAAAATAGTTAAAATGCATAAAAAATAAGGTAAAAACCTATAATGTAACCCTGATATGATTCATTATCATAATTATACCTCAAAATATAATATAAAATAATGTATGCTCTATTATTCCTTATCTACCTTTAATTTTTATATTTATTACACATGTTAAATTAGGAAAGATCTATATTATTGAATGTAATTTAGTGTAAATCTAAATATTTTCATTCCCTTCAAAATGTTTATCATTTTTTTGTTTTCTATAAACATCCCCAAAAACCATAAAACATTTGGTGAACCCATACTTTGTTATTAATCCAAAGCCTAGTTTTCACGTAGGGTTTCCTTCTTAAAAATAATTTCATCTTATATTTTTGTATGATATTTTGAGATCTAATTTTATCTCACCTACTTGTATGGTCATAATATAGGAATTCTTAATTACATCATTTCTTTGGCCCTAGTGGTTGTATGCTTCATAATTTTCTTAAGCATTAAAATCATTATGGCATCACTAATAGAAATTCATATACAAAAAAATCATTATTATGATCATTTATTTAATCCACCTAATTATCAATGTATTACATATGAAGATCTTATAAAGCATAAAAAACAATATAAAGCCTCTTTTAATAACAACTATTATAATTAAATAACTAATGATACAAATGAAAATATAAATGATCAAGGTAATGACATTTCTAGTTTTGGTTATGAGTGTGATGATATCCCTCTTGGCTATGACACTTATCCCATTCGTCTACTTTTTGATGATGAAGTGTTTATATAATTACCAAAGTTGTATGATATAATAAATATGCAAAATGGTATCATTAATAATATTGAAAATCAAAATGTTGCATGCATACATCCTTTAGTTACTTTAAAAAGTGAGAGTGTTTCTTCCCTTTCCAATGATGCAAATGTCGAAAAAATTGAATGTTCCTCCTCTATCTCTCATGATGAAAATATTGATGAAATTAAGTTTGTGAATTATTATCTAAGTAATACTCATGTTGAAAATTATATGTTTTCTTTGGATGATTCAATTGAAAATATTCAAACTTTTACTTCCACTTTAATTTTTGGTGAACAACATGCATGTCATATGTCTCCCATCATTTTTATTTAAGAAAAAAATGAAATTTCATATGAAAATAAGAAGTAAATGACTAAAAAACATACATTATTTGGGGACATAAGTAAAGTCCCAAGTATATTTCATGTATCATTTTCTAATATCAACTTAGGTAAGTGAATTAAAATCAAAACTAGCATTACATATTCTCTCCCTCCTTTAAAAATTCAAACCAAAATCAAAAAAATTGTTCTTCCTTCTTAGGATATTTCAAGTAAAATAGAAAACACTTCTTTTCTTCCATCCTTTCCATCTTCTAATACAAAGGATAAAATATTTACAAGTCAATTTTTTTCATCTACTCTTGTTCAATGTCATAGGGTTTTAAATAACATAACACATTGTAATGACAATAATATCAACCTTCATTCTATCAAACATGATATACTCATCTCTCTAACCATCGATACCCCCTTATAAATATTTATACATTCATGTGATGATCCTCCTATTAACAACATACAATTTTCAATTATTGTTATGTATCGTGTGCATGTTAATTGACAATCACTAGAAAAATACTTAATCTCTTATTGTGATATGTTATTTGTTATGACTATCATGTTATATTTTAAAAAACAATTCAACACTCTTAAGCTTCAAATTTATTCTCATGAGGCTATTTTTGAGGAGAATACATTAGTAGAGAAACTTATTATTAAATATGTATTTGATCATCCTTACCCATTGAATTTTATTATGCCTAAATTATACTCCTTTGATGGTCAAGGGGATCATGCTATTAATTTAAAAAAATATATGCACTCCTTTGAACATTGGGACCAAAATAGAAACTTGATCTTAAAGTATTTTCATCACAGCTTAAACCAAGGGGCTCTTGATTGGTTTTATAGTCTTCCAAATGATTCCTTATCAACTTTAAAAAAACTTGAAGATGTATTTCTATTCAATTTTCATTTTTATAACTTACATAAGTTACCAATGAAACATTTTCAATCATTGACATAAATATAAAATGAATCTATAAAATATTGTGTTATTTAATTTAAGGATGCTTTATATTCTTTAAGTTATATGCCCTTAGATTTGAAAGTAAAATTTATATTTAGTATAGGTCTTATTTCTCCACTCAAAGAAATAGAATTACATAATCTCTTTGATTCATTTGATACCTTATATTAGGATGTGAAAAAATATGTATGTACTCTAATGCATACTCAAACCAAGTTGCCTATCTCTTCACCATAATCAACACATGTAAGAATCATGTTTCCAAGGAAAATAAATAAGTTACAAAAAATCATGAACCAATTCAAACACCTTCTTCAATACCAATAGTATAAAGGAAAGGAAAATAATTATAGATTATCTCCCACAATTAGACCATATACCTCTACAAAATGACAACCTCCTCAGTTTAATTGGTGTCATGATATACCTCAAGACATATTACACACACTATTAGATAAATGAATGATAACTCTTACTCCTAATTAACTTTATCCACCAAACTAATTTGAAAATGAAAAAGGACAAAACTTTTGTAATTACCATGTTATTAATATACACTAAGATAATGAGTGTTTTACTCTTGATAAGAATCTCACATAGTTAGTCGATCAAGGAATTATTGCATATCGAAAAGATGTATCAAGACCTATTTAACATAATTATCCTAAATAATTATCTAAGAGGGTTGAGACATCCCATTTTTATCCTTATAAAGAGCACATGGTCCATCATCCTTCATAGAATAAAACCACTAGTAAAAGTGTTTATCCTATTGTACTATTTACCAAGATTGATCACTCCCACAATGATCCTATTAAGGAATCATTGGTTGATTAAGTCCTAAATAGAGGTACATGTGGAGGGTATGTACATACATAATATATTTAGGTGCCAAAATTATTACCTACATATTCACATGTCATTTATATAGATTCACAAGTCACTCTTATAGATACAACATAATTATCTACAAAAGGATAATCAATGATTCCACTACCCCATGATCATTATAGTTAGGCATTATTATTCCTTTTGGGTTGTACTTCATACAATGTTTATTATATTATTACTATTATATATATATATATATATATCATATTAAACTAACATATTAGTTATAAAATTTACAAACATCTAATCATATGTTACTGAAATAAACACAAATAAAATATAAATCACTATATGTTGTACATTCATTTAACATAAAATAAACCATATACAGAATGACATATATATATATATATACATATATATATATATATATATATATATATATATATATATATATATATATATATATAATAATGATACATTATTTATACAAGTAATAAAAATTAATCATATGTCAATGGCATATATTTAGGTGTGTACTCTTCATCACTATCTATATCCATGATCCTCACACCTCTCAACATTGAGGCACTGGGATCTACTCAAGGACACATGCACAAGATAGCTCATGTACTTCTCCTCAAAGGCTCCTAAATGTTGCATTATATCCTCATGATCATGCCATATAGTGTCATACTAATCAATCAAAATATATATGATTTCCTTGGAAATATGTTAAAAGATTTCCCATATATCTAGCTAAACATGAAACTCTTTATACTCAGCTATCACAGTATGGTATGTCACCATAACTCTCACTATAGGATCAAATAAAGGTACATGGTAACTTAAAATATCAACCAACCTCTTGATAAAACCATCATTGACTATATCCATGGGAATGCTATGTGTGAGTGTTTATATCTCATGGTCTACCATCATCACCCAATCCTTATTACTTGTAGACACAAGATATACAATATCAGTTAGCCACATATATGAAATCAAAAACTTTATCTAATATTTTACCTAAATAAAATTACAATTTTAAAAACTATGGTACTCACATGTGGCTCTAACATTTTCCTCATTTAATGGTGCTAGTCCTACATGGTCACCATTATCTACATCTCCTCCTACATCCCCTTATACTATAAGAGTAACACCTGAGGGGAAACTATAATAAGAAATAATAATGGACATCAAACTTCCACCCACCACTACATATAACCATTTTTGAATCCTTTATCATCCCATAAATCTAGGGGAACCATGAGATCTCTCTCATCCATAGGATGGGGAGTTATATCTATAGCTGTAGTTAATAGCCTATAATGGGGCCTATGCCCATTTTATGTTATCTAATGCTAGGGGTAGGGTGTTGATGGAACTTTTTGATCTATATCCAACTATTGTAAAACATAGTCATGCTGAAATAACTCATAAACATGAGGAAATTAATTGACTAACCACATGTTGATCTAAACATTATGTAACTCATTTCTATCCTTAGATCATCTAACAAATGTCCTATATAGATGCCATTTAATCTAATTATGGTGTGTAATCTACCATATGGAAATACCCATAAATCTAAAAATATTTATGGATGGGCTCACCCATATAGGGGTCCAACAACTAGTTTTACCACTCTAATGTCCTCATATGCCCAAACATATAAAAGAGTCCCTACTCCAATCCCTCCACTATAACTATCTAGTGAAAATATATAAATATCCCTATATAAAAGGAATACTAAAGTGTGACCTCAAAAATATTTGTTATGAACAAGCTAAATATTTTAAACTACATGCTACATATGATATGAGATACTTATTGTGTAACCCTCTACTATTGGGAATGCCACTAGTAAAACATAAATAAACCTCCATAACTATAAAACATCACACTTGATAATGTTATCCAAACAAAACATACTACTCATATCTACATTTAGATCATTATGTCTTATATTATATATATGATAATGTTGAATATAACTAGGGCTACCATCTCCAACAACCTAAACTCTTTCACCTATAATAAGAAGCTAGCAAATTTGATACATGTCCTCTAATGTTACCATCATCTCCCTTGTAGGGAGTTAGAAAATTCATGTGTCTAGGTTCCACATATTGTATATGGATATGAGTAGGAGGATATAATATGGAATATATCCCAAATAGGCCATGTGACCCAACCCTACCTGATCTAAAATGGCCTAGTCATTTGCATCCAAACCCAACTCTGTCAGGGTAGAAAAATGTCTACCATGTCAAAACTTTTGAATATGTATATCCTTATATATAAAAAATTATAAAAATGAATAATCATCATCAATAAAATTTTAGTTAAAAAAAATATATTTTTTAATAAAATATTCATAAAATAAAAATATAGTAGTGGATGCTAGGGTCAATGTAGGACAATAGTGTCAGACACTAGCATCGATGCAAAATGGTAACATTGGATACTTGTATTCAAGCTCAAACATTAGATAATATTACAAACAAAAGTGTCCCAAACCTAAATTTAGGAATTTTTTGATCAACTTAGAAATAAAAAATCATTCCCAAAATGAAAATTTTCAAAAAATAAATAATATTAGTAAATTGACAACTAATCCTACTTACAAATTCAATGGAATCCTAGTGGACTCGAGTACATCAAATCTCACTAGTCAAGAATATCTACCAAATGATATGGTTATCTTCTACTCATATCTTAATTTTTTTAAAATTTCAAAATTCAAATGACTTTAAATTTTTATTAAAAGTACCTAATATACAACTTCTATGCAAACTTAAATCATGCATATCTTGAGCACCAGTGGTCCAAATTTAAAATTGTAAGTTGCATTGGGATCCAAAAAATGATCCCTTATAGATTAAACCAAATTTATAAATTTTAAACCATTACCAAAAATCACTAAAAATTTCTTGCACACATATATTATACTATATTCTAGGTATTACCAAAATAATGTTACAAATGATCACCACTAATACCACCAACATACAACTTGGTCCCTACATCAAGAAAATTACCACCTTCTAATTTTTTGAGGAGATGACAAGTAAATACTATAGCCTATCCTCAAAACATGTGGGAATATTAGTAGGGTCACATTTAAAACATGTTCTTCATAGTCAATTATAATTTTCACATTCTCTAGATTTAATGGGGGCATGCTTTGAAAGCATGTTCTCCTAACTTGTTTAGTATTCCACATATCTAGATTCAGTGGGGATATGTATTAACAACATGTCATATAGATTGGAACTTATATAATATTTTATATTTATCCATATATAGTGGTGACATATTATGGTAACATGTTACCCACACTTACATAAAATTCAAAATTGGAAAAAAACACATAGGTATGTGATTCATATTCACAGTTATGGTAGAATTCTATACATTAGTACCATTATAGATAGTTTCATCATGAGACATATCTAAGGTGAATATGTTATTTTATGTGTACCTAATATTGAAAAATCTAAATTAGTTTTAAATTTTAAAACACTCTGAAGTACTATCATCACCTACTAGGATGTACTATTATGAACAATAATGAACCTTATCTATATACAATGGTTGGATCTTTTTAGTTAGATTGGATTAATTAAATCATCTAGTCTCACTAATTTTTTGGGTGATATTGGTTACATCACTCATCCTATAATAAGTTATATATGTTTTCAATTGAGTTGTGCTAGTTAGGAAATAATATTTTTAATGACCAATGCACCATTCTTCCTATTTTGGGTTAAGGGCATGATCACCTCCCAAATATCTCTATCCTAGGTACACCACCACCACATTAGAAATTAGTTAACAATTTTAAATTTAATTCATATTCATAGATAGAATATGAATTAGGTTACATTCCCCTTGTATACTTCTCCACTTTTTAGTACTCTAGAACCATTTCTGCACAACACATACACATGTGTATTATATCTATGTTCTTTATTTACACTACTTTTATTATTGCTTACATAAAAATTATGTACATTGATTAATTTTTGGCATACTCTTTGGTTTAAATTAATTTTAAAATGAAATATTTGAGCAAAGACCAAAAAAAGATAATGTGTGTTGTCCACACCAAAATATGCACTTTTTCTTTAAACTAGTATTTCATTTTTTGAAAAATTACTAGATTAAAGACGGGGGGGGGGAAGGGGGGTTATGTATACAACCATATTTGGAACAATAATAATTTTTAAACATGTTTTTATATCATCTTTGGATGTATACATATCTTGACTCAGGATTAAATATCTAGTGATGTAGCCTCTTGTGGACCTCTTTGGATCCATCTTATTTCACTTGATTTACATACCCCTTAGGCCTATATGTTATTTTATTACTCTTAATATAATGTATGCTAGGGATACCTACCTATTGTTAACTATTTTTGTATGTTTTTATCCTATGGATACCTACATCTATTTTGGACACTAGCATCAATGTTAGTGTCCAATTACAACATAGGTGTCTAGGCTTATATTTTTATCCTTTTATATATATTTCACTTTGTGATCATTTATTTAACCCTCTTTTCCCATCATAATTTTGGATTTTCACATTTCAATATATCCTAATTCATAATCAATATGTCCCTATATATATAAAGTCTACAGTCTAATTATATTACCTATCATTTGATTTGACAATTACCAAATTGGAAAAAACTATATATTTCAAGTTATCAAACTGCATTACAATACTGAATTGAATATCTGAAGCATTCAAAAGGTTAAATATATTATTTCATTACTTGTACCAAGGGTTATATTATTATGAAATGTTAGTCCTCACATTAATTTATGAATATTGTAATGTGAATATTTACGAAATTAATAATTCACTGTTAGATATATTTGGTTAGAATATATTAATCAGTTGTGATATTTTTATGAGTTAAAAAAATATTTCAAATATAGGTTATTTTTTATATTGTGTATTCATATGGATATGGTTGAGATATTATTCTATATATGATCTCCATGATTGTAAGAATAGTTTCCTATAAAACATATAATATCTTGATTCAATTATTAATAAGAATAATATATAATATTATTGTGTTCTCTATATGGTTTAACTCCATTATTTGTGTTAAGTTTAACCAAATCTGAACTAGGCTCATTATTGGGTATCATAGTAGGAATATCTTGTGATGGATGATTTATTTTATATATCAAGGAAGGTTAGTCAATTTTTATGGGGTGTATCCATCCCAATTCATGGTTGCCCGTGTATGGATTTTTTTTTAATGTGAGTTCTTCTACTTAGTTTTTTCGTAAAGTAGTCTCATAATATTTAAGGTTTTCATTATAGATTTTAAATTGTTACATTGTGATAATTGGTTATAAACATTCTATGAAAAAACTATTCATTAATATGTGTAGACACCTAGAACTAGCCACCACTATCCTTTGACTAAACTTCAAATTGATTCCTACCAACCATTGCAAATTAAGCCTATAAATCGTTAACCATCCAAAATTTATGTGTGCATCATTCATAAAATCTCAAAATCACATTGAAGTATATCTAATTGGGGTATCATATTATACATAATAATAACCTCTCACAAATTCATCCCTAGTCATCTTGTGGCATCACAATAATCAATTTAGCCTATAGACCTATTAAATAGGGCACTTGCACACATAAATCAAATCTTGAAAGAGATAAATGGATATTTATAATTAATTAATAAGCTAAACCAAAGTAAATTCCTAATTGAATTATCCATGTATAATTAATGAATTAATAAAAAAGGATATCCAAAAATATGAAATATCCTAACTTTTCATGATTAGCTTTTGTGAGTTGTCAAGCCTTTTGGAAATATCTCATTTTGGAGACCCATGCCTATTCATTAAAAATAATGAGTAATTGACACCTTTTAACTCCACTAGGGTTATTTGACTCACCTATGTTAGGTTTGAACTCATTCCATGTTTAAACTACACCTTAACTCACCTTGGGTTAGGGTTAATTCCTAAGCCTATAAATATAATCCCTTGCCTCTTCATTTATAGAGCATAGAAATTGTAGAGTTATAATGCATATTTTTCAGCATGATTTATATAAATAGTGTTATAATGTAAAAATATTGAGCCAAAACACAACAAGCAATGACAAGCTATATCAAGCCATAATGGTGCCAAGGAGAGGAGCAAAGAAAACTCCATTATCAAAGACTCTTTGAGTACAAACTGAGCAAGCCACACAAAGAATAATTTGGATCATTAAAGGAAGGTAAAATATTGTTGTTATCTTGAATTTTAGTTGTGATTTTCATTTGGTTTTATTCATTAAGCTCCTTGTATGATCTAGGCTTAGAGATGTTAGCATGTTAGTGTGTTCATTTTGAGTTTTATTGTTTAAACTAACAATTGATCTAACCTCCTCTCTATTTTAAAACTATTATGATTAAAAATGGAATGATAGTGAGATTTATGCACCTCAAAAATCCTTTAAATGACTATTAAGCATATTATGTACCATTATTTGGTCTTAATTTTGGCTTAATTGAATTCATTTTCATTAAATAATCTTTAAAATTCCATTCACAGATTTCTATGTGCAAAGTCATGGCCTAGAATATAAACCCATGGATTGAACTCACTATAGGATTATACTATGCCTAATAACCCATGTATTAAAATAAAATTTTTATAATCCATCTTTCAGAGCTTCATTTGGGGTCATACAAACTCCTTTTTTATGTTTTTTTTAAAACCATGTGTTTTCTCTTAAATTTTTAGAATATGTTATTAGTTTACTTTAATGATATTAATGTGCACCCTTGAGGAGGGTTAATTAGGATCTCTCCCATTAAGTCACAATATTAGGACAACTCGAGGTTATGGGTAACCTATGTTGGGGATGAACCTTTGGAGTAGGTTATCTTCCTCTTTGATGCTCACCTAAAACTAAAGCTAAATTAATTCTTCACATGGAAAAGGGTTAGAAAGAGGATAAGGGCTCCTAAAAAAGTTAACTAGGTGATGCACCAAATTAAAAATGGAAACTCCCATAAGATTGAACCCACACTATATCTACAGAAGATAATACTAGCTCACATAACCTCAAGATCAAGCTAATTTGCATAAGTATTTCATAGAAGATGTTTAGAGTAGAATACTAATCTAGACCAGAAAATATCATTGAAAACTCCATAAACAAGGTCAAAAAAGAGGAAAATAGATGATTAATATTCTCCTTCACATAATGACATCATTCATAACTCACAAAACTAGAACTAAGGCAAGAGATAGGTAAAAAAAGTCTTATATTTCATAAAGAGGTAGTTCTTACAAATGTTTGACATGCTCAATCCTAATCAAGTTGAGCATACTTTACAGTATTCCAAAGAGTTCCTTATCTCCCAAAAATATGAAAAAAAGTCTAAAATTTGAAAAACTTTTCAAAGGAAAAGAGAATGGGATAATATAAGAGAAGGGGAAAAGAGAGAAGAGAGGGGATCATTATTAAAGAATAAATAAATAAGTTGCAACCTTTTAAGGGAATACTCCAACATCCTTTGGTCCAATCAGGATGTCATCTATCATGAACAAGATAGTCTTTATTTTCCTAATATCTTTTGAGTAATACACTAGAATACAAGAGTTTTACCAAAGATGGTGATTCATGATCCTGTTTATGAAAGGTGCCCTTAGGAACTCTAAAGATCTATTAAATGCTCAAGCTACTTCTCCAACCACTAGATCTTGATCTTTGATCTTCTATGCATCTTTCCACTTGGATTCTACATAAATAAAAAAACCCTTACATCTATCAATGTGACTGAGCTTCGATTATGTCTAATTTGGATAGATATCTATTAAGATCATGGCTTGGGGTGCTCTTTCATTGATTACATATAGCCACCCCTTGCTTTAAAAATGGAATTGGGTTAACTATATATGGAAATCAATTTAATATTATTGTTTTTCCTATAGTCCATATATATACAACATTATGATCAATGCCTAGTCACATTTATCCACCAAATTTCCAACCTTTTATGTATCTTGCACCATTAGATAAAGACATACAATTGAATGAGGACCATCGATCTACTGGGACCCACTGTTTGAAAACCAATGGTTACTTCACAAGTTTAAAATTTATGTCTACACTCCTATCAAATGATGTTCACACAACCATGATTGAAGTTCACATGACCATCAAATTTAATCTTAGAATAATTTGTTTTCTTTGAACTTAAACTTAATGTTTGTGTAATCATCAAATACATTCATGAGCCCATTAAATGATGAGAACACAGATGTCAATTTTAAGCTCTAGTGGTCTTTTTTAATTAAATGGTTATTTGTTGAAGCATAAATTTGATGTTAGAATAAAAATTTAACTCTTAAAAACCATATTTAGAAGCTTACAAATTGAGCCATAAAGCTCAAATAGTCATGAAAATTTATGAGGATAATCCTTGAATGTAGAACTACAATTGCATGTGATCCACTAGCTCATAGGGGTTTCAATTTGTGTAACCTGGTCCATGCTTCTAAATGTTTGAAACATATGAGAACCTAATTAGATCACTCTATTTTAAAAACATAGACCTCGTTCAAAGCCTTTGATCCATTTCTTTACATGAACTCTGATAATCTTTTCAAATCTTGGTATGTGGGCCAAAAATGTTTGATGTCTTTAGCAACTCACAGGGCTTGCATGCTAGTATATGCAAAAGAACCTAGACCATGTTGCCTACTCTAGTCCATTGGTCATGGAGTCATATCTCTAAAACTAAAACTAAGTTGATCATGAATATGATACAAGTTTTCCCCTCTAGAACCCTTATTAAATAAATAAGTACAAAGAAAAAACAAAAACAAAGTTCCCAAGGCACTTTGGAAAATGAAATGATAGAATAGAAAGGAAATGTGCACAAGGCTCTTATAAGAAAGCATAAAATCTACCTACCCTAGACTAACCAAATAGATTATAACCTATACAAAACCATTGAATAGTCTTACAAAATAGATACCCTTCTTTAATAATATAATATACTTCATATGCTTGAGGGTAGCCAACCAAATATGGAGGAGTGGATAATGAATATATTGACAGTACACCTCTCTAAGAGAAATAATAAAAATAAACTTACCAACCCATATGATTGATTGGACACACTAGCATCTTAGAGTGAATAGGCAAGCTAATCTTGCTCTTCTTGATGCTCAAATTTGTGCTCTTGATTAGTCATAACCTATGATGGCTCCTCCTTGTCATCTTCAAACCAAGATAGGTACTTAATATGACATCCTCTTATCAACACAAAAGTTGATCAACCAAATTTTACCTTATTCTTGTACTTTATTGCTCCATCATTATGATCTTTAGGCATAATTAGGTCAAAGTTTTCTTGAATCACATACTCATATTGAAATATTTGTTCATCCTCCAAATTTTATTTAAACCCAAAAAGTGGTGGTTCTTGAAGATAAATTTCTTAATCACTCAAGATATCCTCTTCATTAACCTCACTCAAGATTTCATCTTATTCCTTAACTATAAATGAAGGTTGATTTGACCATCCAAAGTCCCAAAATACACCTTTGTCTTGCTTAAGGTCTGATTTCCCTTCCTCCATATCCAATCCACCAGGGCTATCTTATGATAATTCACCTTAAAGTAAACCATCCTTAGTTCTTGGTTTTGATCCTCCTCTTGATCTATGTAGAATGGACTTGTAGTTTTCTATTCATGTTCTACTCTATTTTCAAATTAAACATTGTCCTCATTAGGATCCAAGTCATTACTTTCAAATCCATGCAAAGAAGGTCAGTCTAAAACTAATTATTCCCCTTCTGAATGAAGTGGGATGCTTATTATGATCTCCTCATCATATAAATTTTCATTATCTTTTTTAGGTTCATCTATGAATGCAAGCTCCTCCTCAATATTTTGTAAAATAGGCTCTTTATCCAAGAGGGATATGTTGGGAGGGTGAAGAAGTTCACCTTTCTTAAATATTATGAGAGTTTCCTTCTAGCTATGGACTTTGAATGGTCTCTTTTGAGGTTCTTGAGGGAAGGAGAGAGAGTCTTAGAACTATTGTATACCAAGATCATTGAGCTGAGCTATGGTTACTTGATTTACTTTTGGCACAACTAACTCCTCCTCTAAGACTACCTATTGGAACAACTCAACTAGCATCTCATCTTTGTGAAAGCCTTTCTGAATTGACTTCCATGAGGGAAAATTATAGAGAGTATCCTCTTTTTCTTGAACTAGTTCTTGGACCTTTATAACTAATGCCTCCTTTTTTTACATGCCTTCCTTAACTAATTTACATGAGGGGAAAGTGTGGGAAATAGCTGCCTTTACTTGATTTTTATTTTCTTCCTCTTTCCTCATTTTTTAATCTAATTCTTTGATTTGTCTATTTATATTCTCTTTGAGAATCCTCTTTTTAAGGTGGTTAGTGGCCTCATGAAGATAAGGAACACAAAAGGGCTAGTCTAGGGTATATGATGCATCTTGAGGAAGATAAATGGGATCTTGGATATCGAGAATAGGCTATTCCATAAAAGACTTCCTTTTTATTTGAAGGATTTATTGGATTGAATTCCAAGAAGGGCAAGTCTGAAGAATACATGAGGAACTTGAAGCATAAGAGGGAGTACTTAGAGTATCTATTTGGGGAAGGATGGGTGGACTATATGAGAGTTGAGGTGGTGCATCTAAAATTGCATGAGGTCAATGGAAAAGGGACATATTGTTCTTCAAGGTTCTATAACTCATCCTCGATTCCTTGAATGTAACCACTCACATTAAAAATTTCACTTGAGAGGTTGATCTAATTTTCCCTCTCAATAGATGCCAATTCCTCCTTCATTTTCATAATACACCTCTTATGTCATGAATGATGTGATCAGGGATATCTTGACCATCTCTCCTATATGTATTAAGGCTTATCGTGTACTTTTAATAGCCTGAGAACATTTGCCTCCAACCTAAAATGGATTGGTTTTGGAAAAAAATAGGGACACTTTGAGTCTGAAAGGCTATTGCACTGAATCTTGAGAACCACATGGGGTGAATCTATAAACATTGCTAACCTGATATGAAAGATGTTGAGGTAGAGATAAAACATTTTGATCAAAATATGATTGAATGTACATATCATATAATGATGATTAGGCACTTGGACTACTCAAACCAATTGATAAATTCTCAGAGTCACCATTGATGTTTGTAGAATGCCTCTAAAGGCTGATATGTAAAAAAACAACACAAAAAATCCTTCCATTTCTTTAGACCATAGTCCCACTAGGTATGCCAAAAAATGTTATGGCATTAATGTTCACTCTTGTAGAGGGTTCTCTAGGCTCTCTCCCATTAAGTCACAATATTGGGACAACCCTAGGTTTTGGGTAACCTATGTTGGGGTTGAACCTCCAAAGTATGTTAGCTTCCTCTTTGATGCTCACCTAAAATTAAAAATAAACTAATGCTTCATGGGGAAAGGGTTAGAAAGAGGATAAGGGTTATTAAGAAATTTAACTAGGTGATCCACTAGATAAAAAAGGGAAAATTCTATAAGATTGAACCCACATTAGATATGTAGAAGATAATACTAGCTCACACAACTTCAATATCAAGCTAAATTGCATAAGTATTTTAGAGAAGAGGTTTAGAGTAGAATGATAATATAGAACTACAAACATTATTGAAAACTCCCTAAAAAAGGTTATAAAGGAGGAAAATGGATGAGTAAGATTAACCTTTACACAATGCCATCATGCACTACTCACCAAACTAGATCTAAGGCAAGAGATAGGCAAAGAAAGTCTTATATTTCATCAAGAGGTAGTTCTTAAAAATGATTGATAGGGTTGAGCCTAATCAAGATTAACATACTTTAAAATATTCTAAATAGTTCCCTGTCTCCTAAAAATATTAAAAAAAGTCTAAATTATGAGAAGCTTTTCAAAGGAGAAGATAAATGGATAATATAGTAGAAGGGGAGAAGAGAGAAGAGAGGGGCTCATTATCCAAAAATAAATCAATGAGCTGCCACCTTTCAAGGGAATGTTCCACCATGCTTTGGTCTATTTAGGATGTAATCTATCATGAATAAGATAGTATTTATTTTTCCTAATAGATTTTGATTAATACACTAGAAGATGAGTTTGGACAAATATGGTGATTTATGATCCTGTTTATGAAAAGGACCCTTATGCACTCTGAAAATATATTAAATGATCAAGGTACTTTTCCAACAACCAAATATCTATCTTTGATATGTTATGCATATTTCCACTTGGTTTATTCATAAGGATAAAACACTTACTTCTATAAACTTGACTGAGTTTTTATTATGTCTTCTTTAGGTGTCTATCTATTGAGATCATGGCTTGAAATGCTCCTTCATTTATTACATATAGTTTCCTATTGATTTAAAAACTAGACTTGGGTTAACTATAGATGAAAAATAATCTAAGATTAATGGTTTTCATGTAGTCCATATTGTTACAACATTCTACTCGATGATTGGTCTCATTTAGCCATCAACTTGTTGACCTTTGATTTATATTAGGTCTAAAAGACCTAATCTATCTCTATAGATCCTTAATGGTAGAGTGTGGTCTAAAAATATTCATTCTAGTTCCACTAGGTTCCACCTCAAAATTGGTTCCATGTATTTCCATTGATGTAGGTCAAAATTGATCTTGTTCCTTATATTTATTTGCTCGAGGCTAAAAAATAACTCACCAATCTCTATCAAAAATGTCTTATTCTTGATCATTGATTGTCGATAATCTAACTTGGCTCTATTAATTCCTTAAACTTTGCTCACTCTATTTATCTTGATCTATACAATCAAGTTCTAGACATCAATTTTTCCCTTTGACTTGTTAACTCTATCTCAACTTACATCATGTCTCAAACATGCATTGATTTTTAGGATTCACTATCAATCTATGGCCTAACATGCTTATGCCATGTGTCAACATCTTGATCCCCTTAACTATTTGACCCATATTATACCATTGGATCAAGATGTAAAATCAAGTGAGGGCCATCAATCTATTAGGGCCCACTATTTGAAAACCATAGCTACTTCACGAGTTTAAAATTGACATCTAAGCTCCCATTAAATGGCATTCACATGATCATGATTGACATTCACAAAACTGTCAAATTTAGGATTTGAAGAATTTGTTTTACTTGAGCTTAAACTTGATGTCTATGTGACTATAAAATACATTCATGAGCTCATCAAATGATGAGCATGTGGATGTCAATTTTAAGATCTAGTGCTCTTTTTTATTAAATGATTATTTGTTGGGGCCTAAATTTGACATTAGCATGAACATTTCATTCTACAAGCCCATCTTTATAACCTTATAAATTAAGCCAAAAAGCTCACATGGGCATGAAATTTTTTGAGGATGATCCTATCATGTAGAATTGTAATTGCACATGATCTATTGGCTTGTGGTGGCTTTGGTTTGTAAAACCTAGTCCATCCTTCTAAATTCTTACAACATATAAGATCCTACTTAGATCTCTCTATTTTATAAATTTGGACCTATTTTAAAGCCTTTGATACACTACTTCACATGAACACTAATTATATTTTCAAATATTGGTATGTGGGTAAAAAATGGCCAATATCTTTGGTGATACATAAGGGTTTCTTGCCTATCTATGCAAAAGAACCTATACCATGCTACCTAGTCTAGTCCATTGGGCATGGAGTCATCTCTCTACAACTAAGTTGATTATGAAGATGATACAAGGTTGCCCCTCTAGAACCCCTATTGATACAACAAGGACAAAGAATAAAACAACAAGAAAGTTCCCAAGGTACTTTGGAAAAGGAAATGACATAATGGAAAGGAAATATGCACAAGGCACTTAGAAGAAATCATAAAATATACCTACTCTAGACTAACCAGTTAGAATAGAACCTATACAAAACCATTGACTAGTTTTAAAAAATATCTACCATTCCTCACTAATCTAGTATACTTCACAAGCTTGAGGTCAGCCAATCAAATATGGAAAAGGAATGGATAATGAACATATTGCCAATATAACTCTCCAAGAAAAATAACAAAAATGAACTTACCCACCCAATATGATTGATTAGACACACCAACATCTTGGAGTGAATAGGCAAGCCATTCTTTCTCTTCTTGATGCTCAAATTTGTACTCTTGATTAAGCACAACTTGTGATGGATCTTCCTTATCATCTTCCAATTGAGATAGGTACCTAATAGGACATCCTCTTGTCAACATAAATGTTGAGTAACCATATTTTACCTCACTCTTACACTTTATTGCTCCATCATTATGATCTTTAGGCACAATCAGGTTAGAGTTTTCTTGAAGCATATGTTCATATTGAAAGTTTTATTAATCCTCTAGGTTTTCCTCCAACACACAAAGTAGTGGTTCTTTAAGCTCCATTTCTTGAGCACTCAATATTCCCTCTTCACAACCTCACTCAATGTTTCATCTTGTTCCTAAAATATAAATGAGGGTTGATTTAACCATCCAAGGTACTAAAATATACCTTTATCTTACTTAAGGTTTGATTTCCCTTCTTCTAGCTATAATCCATCAGGGATATCCTTTTTTATATACACCCTAAAGTGAACCATCCTCTGAATCCCAATTTTGATCCTCTTCTTGATTTATATAAAATGAAAATTTAGTAGTCCACTCAAGGTCTACATTATTTTCAACTTGAGGATTATCCTTATTATGATCTAGGTCATTAGTGTCAAATCTAGGCCAAGAATATTGATCTAAACTTGATTCTTCCCTTTTTGAATGAAGTGGGCTACCTATTATGATCTCCTCATCATATAAATTTACATTATCTTCTTCAAGTTCATACATGACTACAAGCTCCTCCTCTATCCTTTATATAGTATGCTCTTTATCTAAGAGGGAGATGGTGGGAGGGTGAATAAGTTCACCTTATTTAAAAATTATGAGAGTATCCTTCTAGCTAGAGACTTTGAATGGTCTCTTTGGTGGTCCCTAAGGGAAGGAGAGAGAGAGTCTCAGATATCTTGAGTACCAAGCTCATTGAAATGAGCCATGGTTGCTTGATTTACTTTTGGAAAAACTAACTCCTCCTCCAAGATTGCTTATTGTACTACCTCAACTAGCACCTCATCTTTTTTAAAGCCTTTCTAAATTGACTTCCATGAGGGAAAAGTATAGGGAGCAACCTATTTTTATTTAACTAGTTTTTGGACCTTCATAACTAGTGACTCCTTTTTCTACATGAATTGATTGATTTCTATGAGGGGAAAGTGTGGGAAATAATTACCTTTTATTTATTTTGATTATATTCATCTTTCCTCATTTTTAAATCTAATTCTTTGATTTGTCTATCTATATTCTATTTTAAAATCCTCTCTTTAAGGTGGTTAGTGGCAACATGAAGATAAAAAACACATGAAGGCTAGTTTGGGGTAAAAAAGGAGTCTTGAGGAAGATAAGTAGGATCTTGGATATCAAAAATAGGATATTCCATAATATTCTCCATTTTTATTTTAAGGCTTGTCTAGATTGAATTTCAAGAAGGACAAGTCTGAGGGATACATGAATAACTTGGAGCATAAGAGAGAACACTTAGAGTAGCTCTTTGGGGAAGGATGGGTGGACTATATGAGGGCTAAGGTGGTGCATATGAAGCTATATGAGGTTTATGGAAAGGGACCTACTATTCTTCAAGGTTCCTTAGCTCATCTTCAATGCCTTGAATGTACCTACTCACATTCAACAGTTTAATTGAGAGATTGCTCCAATTTTCCCTCTCAATATGTGCCCATTCTTCTTTTATTTTATGTAATACACCTCTTATGTCATGAATGATGTGATCAGGGATATCTTGACCATCTCCCCTCTATGAATGAAGGCTTGTCATGTACTTTTCATAGCTTGGGAGCATTTACCTCCAACCTAAAATGGATTGGTTTAGGGAAAAACTAGGGACACTTTGAGCTTGGAAAGGCTACTATACTAAATCTTGAGAACCACTTGGGGTGAATCCATAGACATTTCTAACTTGATATGAAATATGTCGAGGTGGATAAAAAACATTTTGATCAAAAAATGATTGATTAAACATAATAGATAATGATGATTAGGCACTTGGACTATTAAAACGAGCTGATAAATGTTCAGAGTCACCAGTGATGATTATAAAATGTTTCCAAATGTTGATATATAAAATAACAACACTAAAAATCCTTTCATTAATTTGGACCTTAGTCCCATTGGGTATGATACAAAATATTATGAAATTAATGTGTACCCTTGAAGAGGGTTCTTTAGTCTCTCTCTCATTAAGTCACAATATTGGGACAACCATAGGATGTAGGTAACCTATGTTGGGGTGAACCTCTATAGTAGGCTAACATCCTCTTTGATGCTCACCTAAAACTAAAGATAAACTAAATCTTCACTAGGAAAGGGTTAGAAGGAGGATAAGGGCGCTTAAGAAAGTTAACCAGGTGATACACCAAATAAAAATGATAAAATCCCATAATCTTGAACCCACACTAGATCTACTAAAGATAATACTAGCTCATACAACCTCAAGATCAAACTAATTCAAATAAGTATTTCATAGAAGAGGATCAAATTAGAACACTAGTCCAGACTTGCAAACAACATTGAAAAATCCCTAAACAGGGTCAAAAAGGAGGACAATGGATGAGGAAGATTATTCTTCACATAATTCCATCATCTACAACTCACCAAACTAGATCCAAGGCAAGAGATAGACAAAGAAAGTATTAGATTTCATCAAGATGTAATTATTATAAATTCTTGATTGGGTCAAGCCTAATCGAGCTGAACATACTTTATAGTATCCCAAATACTTCCTTGTCTCCTAAAAATATGGAAAAGAGTCTAACATTTGAGAACCTTTTCAAAGGAGAAGAGAATGGGATAATTAGGATAAGGGGAGAAGAGAGAAGAGAGGGGATCATTATCTAAGAACAAATCAAAGATATTCCACCTTTCAAGGGAATGTTCTAGCATAATTTGGTCTAATTAGGACATAATCTATCATGAACAAGATAGTATTTATTTTTCCTAATAGCCTCTGGGTAATACACTAGAATATAAGAGTTTTACCAAAGATGGTGAGTCATGATCATATTTATGAAAGGGACCCTTCAGCACTCTAAAAATATATTAAATTCTCAGGCTACTTCTCCAACCACCAGATCTATATCTTTGATCTTATATGCATCTTTTCATTTAGATTCTACATAAAGACAAAACCCTTACATGTATGAACCTGAATGAGATTTAATTATGTCTTCATTGGATGGCTAGCTATCAAGAGATTGGCTTGGGATGCTCCTTCATTAAATATGTATATCTATTGCTTTGAAACCTGGACCTAGGTTAACTATAGATGAAAAACAATCTAAGATTATTGGTTTTCCTATAGGCCATATTGATATGACATTATGATTGATGTTTGGTCCCATTTAACAACCAAATTGCTGAGCTTTGATCTATATTAGGTCTAAAATACCTAATCTATCTCTATAGAGCCTTAATAGTGGATCCTAGTCTCAAAATCTTCATTCTAGTTCCATTAGGCTCCACCTAAGACTTAGTTCTATGTATTTCAACTAGCTTGGGTCAAACTTGAACTTGGTTTCAAATATTTGTTTGCCCAAGGTTGAAAATTGGCTCACAAATCTCTATCAAAAATGTCTCAAGCTTTATCATTGGTTTTTGGTAATTTGGCTTGGCTCCATTGACTCCTTGACCTTTTCTCTCTCCATTTATCTTGATCTATATGATCAAGTGATAACCATCAATCTTTCCCTTTGAAATGTCAACTCTATCTCAACTTATACCACATGTTAAACATGTATTAATTCTTGGGATTCACTATTAGTCTACAACCTCATATACTTACTCCATGTGTCAACCTCTTGATCCCCTTGATTATTTGACCCATCTCATATTATTGGATTAAGGTGTATGATCAAGAGAGGATCATCAATATATTAGGACCCATTATTTAAAAACCAATATCTTCTTCATGAGTTTAAAATTGATGTCCACACTCTTGTGAAATGACGTTGATGTGGCCATCATTGACATTTTCATGACCATCAAATTTAATCTCAATATATATATATATAGATTTAACTTGACATATATGTGGTCATTAAATATGTTCATGATCCCATCAAATTATGAGCACACAGACATAAATTTTAAGCTCTAGTGGTCTTTTTAAATTAAATAGTTATTTTATAGGGCCTAATTTTGATGTTAGTACAAAATTTTCACTCTGCAAGTCCATATTTAAAAGATTATAACTTGAGCCAGAAAGCTTGCATCAGCATGAATTTCTTTGAGGATGATCCTAGCATGTAAAACTATAATTACGCATGATCTGATGATTTATTGGGGCTTTAGTTTGTGTAACTTGGTCCATGCATATAAATGCTCAGAATATATGAGAACATACTTGGATCTCTCTATTTTACAAAATTAGACCTAATTCAAAGCCTTTGATCCACTGCTTCACATGAACTCTTCTCATATTTTTAAATCTTGATATATGAGCTAAAAATGGCTAACATTTACCTTCACTTTACATACACATTTCAAAAAAATCTCAAAAACCCTCTAAAAATTGTAGGATGAAAGAGGGAAAAGGACATAAATTTTCAAGTGCTAAGTCTTGAATATTTCATTTTGGTGCTTAAAAGGAACATAGGTGTTTATGATTAGTTTTTTTATGAAAGTTATTACAAGTTTGTAACATAAGACAATAGGCAAAAAACCTCATCAACACTTCATTTGGTGCATAAAATTAGCACTTAATTAGATTTTAAATTCTTAAAAGTGTTTGTTTGATGTTATATCTTTATACTTGTTTATTTTTTGAAAAATGAAGAATGCACGTATGTTCTCCCCCATCCCCTTTGGGTAACTTGGGTGACCAAAAATGCTTCTTATTTTTAATTTATTCCTTTTCCAAGGTGTTAAAAGAATATTTTTGAGGCTCTCCCCAAAACCTGTATAGTTTGGGTGATCTAAACATAACCTTTAAAGTCTTTTCACTTAGTCATTTATTTTATGCAATCTAGCTTGTGAGTGGGAGTTCATAGCCCCCTCATGAGTTATTTATGGGTACATTAACCTTGGGTTTCATCTCCTAGAATTTATAAATTAGGGCACATATATGGTGATTTCTATGGGGTTAGCTAGCAAACCTCTCAAATTGTAATAAAAACTTGAGTCAGGTTTGGTTAACTAGGGGATTCCACTAAGTACATGGATGGAATCACTATGTAAAGGAATAGACCATTGCATAGTAAGTTAACTAGTATGAACTCAATTGATGCGAGGCATATCTTGTGTTAATAACACTTCAGACCATATAGTTGATCAAAAATTTAAGTTTTATAATAACTCCACTTTCTATGAACATATTATTGATGCAAGACAAGTAGCCCAAAGTTCCATGTCACTATACAATCTCTTGAGAGAGGGGGGTGAAATAACCCTACTACTTCATGCAATTTATTTTTGGATTAACACTTAAAATCCTCCCAGATCATGTATATAGATGGATTATTTTTATTATTTAAGATGTTACATTTAGATGTTTATGTCATTTTATCCTTATTACAAGGTTTTTGAGTCTAAACTATATATTTTGTTTGTTATGCCATATCAAAATGAGTTTTGTGTTCATATCACTCCATTATTTAAGGAGGCATTATACTATCCATTTGACACCATACCTTTTCCTTGAATTTTTTTTCAAATTTGTTGTGTGTATCACTTGATTGAAATGAGTAATGTTACTCTACCCAAATCAATTCAAGTTTTTGTGCCTTGGTGTTTTAAAACAAACCTTTGTTCATACCTTTAGAAAGTGATAGCATTATTACTCTACTAAAATAATTTAATAGACTAATTTTGTCTTGTGTCCAAGTTTCCAATTTGAAACCAATCTATGTGTGCCTTTTGGGTCTTTGTTTAGTGCCATTATGCCATTCACCTTTCTCTAGCTTGTTATGGATCAAAGAATCCTAGTTTTCCTAAGTTGATTTCTTGATTAACCTTGACAAGTTCAAATCCAAACATTGATTGATTTATATTTATTTCTTGTATAATTTAGGCCTAAACACTGATCTTTCTATTTTGGGTTATGTAACTTAGGTTAATTCTTTTCCCAATTTAAAAACTATTTTTTGTGTCTTTATTTGGGAGAAACAACATATCTCTCTATATGCCTTATTTCATTCCTTATTCCAATTGAACAAGTTCATGTTTGATTTTGTATGCCTAGTCTATGCTAGAGTTTTTAAAAATTTTTAGATTAAATCTCACCTTTGTTTAAAGTCTAGATTTTGTTCTTTTTTTGCCAAAATTCCTAGCATATGCCTATTTTGAGCCTAACTTTTGATGTCACATTTGGCAAAAAGACCTATCAACTTTTTATCTTCTTATATTAGACTTGTTTGGAAAAAATTGAACCTAAAGTGTGTCATTATAGTTTTAATTAATTCACTTGACATTTTGTGTGAGACATTTGTCATTAGACATTAGACATTAGATTATTTTGTAACAAGTTTTAGCACAAGCCATTATTAATATACATCTCCCATAGACCAAGTTAGACCAAGTTTAAACCATTTGACCTCTGAATAATGTTTTTTAGAGTTTTTATAAATCTAAGCCTTTTGTGGAAATTTCATCATTAATGTGGATATATCTCATTACACTTATGATGGAAATAGGTACAATCTAAGTTATGATAAAATAGCTACACAAAATGACTTTGTTTGAGACCCCTATGGTGAAGAAGTGGTTTGTGAGATGGATCCTTATCCTCCTTACAATACTCAATCTATGGAACAAAACCAAGATCCTCAAGTGTAGTGTTCATTGGTACTTTATTTTAGCCATTAAATGTAATATATTTTCTCTCTCACCAATCATGGCATCCATTCCTCCACCTATATGATTAACCCTCCTTCAAATTGTGCAAGCCTCCAAGCTCCATAACATTCAAATACTATAATTTTTATTCTAAGACCTCATCCTTTGGCTTGTGTAATCAATCAAGATCCACAACAACCTACCATTTCTATACCAAGACCTTGTCCTTTGGCTTGTGTGAGAAATTGAGATCCACAATACCCAACCATTTCTATACTAGGATTTCATCCTTTGGCTTATGAAATCCAAAAAGATTCATAACACCCTACCATTTCTATACAAGGACCTCCTCCTTTGTTTTATGCAAGAAACAAAGCTCCATAATGCCCTACTATTTCTATTCCTAGATCTCATCCTTTGGCTTGTGAGAGCAATCAAGATTTACAATTCCCTAACATTTCTATCTCTGGACCTTGTCCTTTAGCTTTTGGTAACAACCAAGATTCATAACACCCTACCATTACCATTCTAAGCCATTCCACATATGGTAACTCATCCCAACAAAGTTGTCTAGTTAGAACTTGATGGGTCATGTTACTATCCTAGGCCATAAACTAGACTTTATTAAGCCTATCATTATCCAACCACCAGCCATTATTTATCCCTTGCCAACCATTCCCCACTTTATAAAAACCTTTCCATTTGTCTATCCCTAACCAATACAATCATTTGAAGACCAAGATATATTCAAAACTAGTATTTTACAACTACTTGTAATCCATGGCCAAGAGAACCAACCAAACCATGATGTGCTTGTTGAACCAACCATTTGTGATAAGTCAACCTATGATGAATCACTTTTTAATCCTATACCTATTATCAAGGAGTCTCACTCTAACAATCCAATATTTATTGAGTCACTTCTTAATGATTAAACTACCTTTGGGTAAATCATTATCTCATATATGTGCCTATTTTTAAAGAGCCTCCTTTTGAAAAGACAGTATTTGATGCATTATCTATTGACCTTTTTACCATTGTTGAGGAATCCCAATTTTAAAAATTAATCTATGTGGATCTCATTATGTCATCATAGGCCGTTACTTGTCCCATACCAAACATTCAACAAAACATCATTATAGTAGCATCCACACTAGATGAAGAATCAAAATGGAAGTTGGGTTTTATTATTGAACCAACATCAAATTTAGCATTAGAAGTAAAATCAACATTAGTCTCAATAATGGATTCAGAGTCCCTTGAGTTACAATTAACTTCAAAACTAGAATATGCTCATGGATATTAAAATATTGGTTATGCATGCCTCAAATATTGATTTGAATACATTTGTGATCTTTATATGGTTTTAAAGGATGATTAATTCAAATTTGACATAATTTATCCTAGTATCTTCTATGAGGATTATGTTTCCTCTTCCTATTCCATTACCATTCCACATTACATTATCAGCAACCAACGTAGCCATTATATTAACCTTCCACCTCTCACAAGTGTTGATAGAGATTTATAGAATCACATCTTGTTAAACTACATCCATGGTAACATAGCAGTTGCATAATATCAAGGGGGTAAGACCAAGTTTATGTAGAATAATAACCATCTCCTAGTGAAACCTTTTTGGAGGCACTAGGGGATAATCAATGTTCAAACTCAACATCTTCTAGTGAAACATTTTTGGAGGCACTAGGGGATAATCAATGTTAAAACTCAACATCTTCTAGTGAAACCTTTTTGGAGGCACTAGAAGATAATCAAAATCAAAAGTCAATGTTCCTTAGTGAAACCTTTTCAAAGGCACTATGGGATAATCAAGATAAATTAATTGGTGAAAACCTCATCAAGGCACTAATAGTTGAGCACAACAATTATGTATTGTTTGATGAAGACATTATTCAAGATGAAATCAATATAGCTTCTAATTTACAGTCTTAATCATATGGTAGATACTCTCAAGCCCAAATAATAGAAAAATTTGGTGGTCCTATCAAGATAATATTTAGAAGTCTTTAGCCTTGCCACATCTAAAGTTATGCCAAATATGGAATGAAAAACATTGTGTGTATGAAAATACCAATATTCATTATAATTTGACCATTATACATTCCATTATCATCCACATTTACATTACCATACTTGGTTGTACTTTCCTTCATAGAGGCTACAAAGACATCTTAACTCGACATTTGAAGGAAATAGAATCAATGACCAACAAAGATCACAATAACAATATTAGAATCCAAATCTATAGTAGGTTCTTGATAGAGTAGCTATTTAAAAGAGGTGTGGGATAGAAATTTACATGACAAATCATTATAATTTTATAATATGTTAATTATGACATGCATCTCCACATCAACAAGAACAATAGAAACATTTACCTTCCCAAAAACAAAAACCATACCTTTTCCACTTGAAAAAAACCATACCCTTGTCATTGGCATTTTCCATATACCTTGCCATTTTAATTTTTATATTACCTTCCCATTGTTCCATACCTTACCATTTAACTTACCTTACCACTTAGAGGCAACCATCTTACCATTTTATCCACTCTTCATAAAATCATCATCATAAACAATGGCATACACTATGTTATTTTACCATGTTATCACTATTAGACTAAAGCCCATTTTTAGCCATCCTATGCAACCCCTTTTGATATTGGCTCCTTTGGTTCTTCCTACACCTTCTATGAGGATATTCTCATATAGTTTTAGTAGTTTCCAAATTTTGTGTTTAAAAAAAAGTCTATGAAAGTAGTGTGATAGTTGATCTAGCAAGTTATCTTTCAATCATGTTTGACTAGTGCTATTGATTATAAATTCCTATGAGAAAATCAGTATTCCACCTTTTGTTACTAATTATAATTGCCTATGGGAAAATTAGTATCATAGACCTATGTTTTTGTTTACTAATTATAATTGCTTGTGGGAAAATTAGGAATAATACTTTTACCATGCATTGCCACATCACCTGGCCATTACTATTCCTATTTACTTGGCCATTTTCCTAAATGTGAGATCTTGTTATTATTGGGTTGGATCTCATCACCTTTTATGTTACTAGATCTATTGCGACTTGAGGTTTTATTGGGACTATGTAGTCTATGCTTGATTCATGTTACAATCAACTTAGTCCCCCTTTTACATACACTCTCAACATTTTGTGAGTAACCTAATCCAATAATATTGTCATTTTGTGAGTGGTATATTATCAATATCACAAGTTAATATACCTCAAAATTCTAAATTAAAATACAAAAACATTTATCTTATCTAAATCCTAGTTAGTCACCCTTGATCCACCCTACTGGGCCACATCCATTTTTAGGATGCTTTATTATCCTTTTGATTTTAGGAATTTTGTGTGTTTATTTCCTTAGTTATTTATTTGTTTGTTTTCCTATTTGTTTACTTTCAGTAGTGTGCCTCAACTCAGTCTATATGTGTTCATTGGGTGATTTCTTGTAAATTAATCTTGAGTTCATCCGTCTTCATATGTCAACATTTTTATCATGGTTTTTATCATTGGTACATTATTTTCAATTGTTTATTAGATTAGGAGTTAGTACTTAGGAATATTTTGGTAAAGTTATCATGGTGTTCTATCATAAGGCATACCATCACATGCTATAGAAAAAATAATATTGAAATGTATTACAATTAATAAATCTATAAAATTTCTCCTTGGTACCCTTGGTAAATCTTCCCACCCTCTTTGATCAAATCAACCCATTGATAATTCTTGTTGTATCAATGCTAATAAGGATGAGCATCTCCACATTGGCAAGTACAATTAAATCATTCATATTGATCACTCCTTTATTTCTTTTATTCATCTCCTTCATCACATTGTGCATCCTCATATTCTTGGTTATTCATGGCTTCTTTAGTCATTAGACCATCACATCTATATTTTTACACACTCATCTTTAATATGTACCATAGGTTATATCATTGAGTTATGCTTTCCAACTTACCCTACTAGGGCACAATCAATAATCACTTTTTATTCTAGGTCATCTTAATGATTCAAACCACCTATGGGAAAATATTTATTTCAACTCATCATCCCTAACTAGGGAATATGTCATTACCACTAATTATAACCACCTTTAGTCAAATAAGTGTCTCAAAATTTGTTATTGATTATAACCAACTTTGGGTAAGTTATTAATTTTTAAATCAATACATGCAAACATTCTCTCAATTGGATTAATCTCACCCATGGGTTAATTTCTTTTTTTTTCTTGCTTCTTTTCAAGGGACTATCCATCAATCATATGTGTCAGCCACTCCCTTGATGGGGCATCATTATAGGCTTCCCAAACATTATTAGGATATTTTTATTCATTCATCTTTTTATTTTTGACATAGTTCATTATTTGAGAATAAATTATTATGCATATATATTACAACATCTTCAAAAACATGGGCAAACTATAAACACTTAAAATTGGCCACCACTAGCCTTTGATTGGACTTCAAATTGATTCCTATAAACCATTGAAAATTAATCTTAAGAATCATTAAACATCCCAAATTTGATTATGCATCATTCATCAAATCTCAAAATCATGTTGAGGCATCCCTAATTGGGGTATCCTATCATACACAATAATAACCTCTCACAGATTCATCCCTAGTCATCTTGCAACATCACAACAATCAATTTAGCCTATGGACCTATTAAGTGGGGAACTTGCACACATAAATAAAATCTTGAAAGAGATAAATAACTAATAAAAATTAATCAATAATTTAGACCAAATTAAATGCTTATTTGAATTATCCATGTGAAATTAATGAATTAATAAAAAAGGAAATTAAAAAATATGAAATATCCTATCTTTTCATGATTACCTTTTATGACTTGTCAATCCTTTTGGAAATATATAAAAATATATCATTTTGGAAACCCATGCCTATTCATTAAAAATCATGACTAATTAACACCTTTTAACTCTATTAGGGTTATTCTACTCACCTAGGTTAGGTTTAAACTCATTCCATGTTTAAACTACACCTTAACTCACCTTGGGTTGAGGTTACTTCCTAAGACTATAAATACAAGCCATTACCTCTTCATTTATAGAGCTTGGAAATTTTAGAGTTATAATGCAAGTTTTATAGCATGATTTATATTAGTAGTATTATAATGCCAAAATACTGATCCAAGCCACATCAAGAAATGATAAGCCATATCAAACCATAATGGTGCCAAGGAAATAAGGAGAAAAGAAACTCCATTGCTAAAGACTCTTTGAGCACAAACTAAGAAAGACATATAATTTATTATTTGGAGCATTCAAGGAAGGTAAGAGATTGTTGTTCTTTTACATTTTAGTTTTTTTTTTTTTCATTTGGTTTTGTTTGTTAAGCTCCCCCTTATGATCTAGTCTTATAGATGTTATTATGTTAGTGTATTCATTTTGAGTTTTATTTCTTAAACTAACACGTGATCTAACCTCCTCTCTATTGTCAAATTATTATGGTCACACTATGCATCCATGTAGACTACTTTGACAAATTTGTTTTAGTCTCTTGCATACTATTAACTAGATCTGTGTGCAACTTTATATTCATTTAGAACAATTTAAGCCTTCTTTATTACTTAATTTGTTTGAATTTTCATGTGCATTTAATGAATTTATATTCAAAAATTCATGATAGATTTTTTCTCAACCAATTAAAATATAAAAGTTACAAACCTATGTTATTATATTTAGTAGCTTCACCATATGTTTGAGTGAATTTAAGTAAATAGAAATTGTTGACTATTTGGAAATCTTTGATATAGTTCAATGCATTTCTGCAATAAACCATCAACTCACCATCCAATCCCACACGTATTCTCTAATGCCTGCATATTTTTACATTATTATTCTATAGTTCTAATGCTTAAATAAATTTTCCATATATACCTAATGCACTACTGGAACCATCAGTTGGATAATGTTATCGATAATTACTTGATCTTTCTATCATAATCTCTTTTAGCCTATAGACATGTAGATCATTATTCAAAACCATGGGTACCATCATAAGTTACTAAATGTACATAATATGATCACCTATATTTCTTGCAAACAATTTTTATAAATTGAAGTTTCTATTATTTAGGTATTAGTTTTATGAAGATCTAGTTTTTTTTTTCTATATTAAAATTTGATGTTAAAGTCATAGTCAAATGTATTAGTTATGTTTTTTAAAATTAATTTGATTATTTTATTTTAGGGATTAAGTGATTTAAGTTTATAATAAATGAATTTATTTAGCATTGTGTCTTTTTAAAGGATAGGTATAGTCTTTTAAAGGTCATAATATATAATTATCAATTTATCCATTTTTAATTGGTCTAGTTATTGTTAGTTTTGTATTTCAAAAATAAAGATAAAGTCTTTATTATTTTTATTTTGTTTAGTTTATTTTATTTTATTTTATCACTTCCATGTAGTGTCAATAATGACACAGCTATTCAAATAGAGTTGATTTTGTGTGTCATTGTTTCAAAAGCAAAAATTCAAAAGTGTCAAAGTTTTTTCTTATTAAGTCATATTATCTTATAAATTCAAAATTGTAAAACAAAAAATAAAAATAAAAAATTATGGAAACATTATCACTTGTACATGATGTCATAATTATGGGGGGATTTCTCCTCAAAAACTTCATACATCTAAGCTTCATCAACATATTTGCTAAGTAAGAAACAACCTGTTGGAGGTTGGAGGACACTAGAGGATAGAGGATTTTTATGCCTCTCATTATCAACTAATAAAGAGGAGATTATGCTATAGTGTTGAATATATATTTTTATTTTTAGCACTTTTTTTTTATGTGTGACAAATAATATGTGTATTTCATATTTTTCCTAGCTAGATTGAAGAGTGTAGATATCATGAAATATGGAAAAATTATATAAGAGCATAACTAACTAAAGAAATATTATAACTAATCCTATAACTATCATACTTATTTATTAATATGATTAGATATTAAAACATCCATTGCATTCATATGGAGTAAATGCAAGTTGAATTATTTGCATAATAATGGTCATGTGAAATAAACTCTAGACAACAAGATTCAAACAATAATATGCAAACAAAAGTATGTGTTGGCATATGATTATGTTTGAGCTAGTTATTGAATATGCAAGAGTGAAAGTTAAATAGATGATTATTGATTGTACATTTCCACATTATATAGGTTGATGAGGTTCCCTCAGTGAATGGTTGATGGAAAATGTTTCATGTTCAAAGTTCCCACAATGATCATATTTATGTGTTCTCGACAGTGAATAGCTGATGAGAAGTTGATGTGTTCCTTCTCTACTTTCATTAAGTCTTGTAAAACACAAATTACCATGTAAGGCCTAAGGAATGTTAGAAAATTTTAGTCCTCACATAATTTTTTTAATATTGTAATGTGAATAATTATTAAAGTAAAAATTCACTATTAGATATATTTGGTTAGAATATATTATTTAGTTGTGATATTGTTATGAGTTACAAAAATATTAAAAATATAGGTTGTTTATTAGATTATATATTCATAGGGATATGTTTTATATATTACTAGAGATATGATCTCCATGATTGTAGTAATATTTTCCTATAAAACTTGTAAGATCCTGATTGAATTATTAATCAAAATAATAGACAATATTATTGTGTCTTTTATATGTTTCAACTCCATTATTTTTGTGTTAATTTTACCTAGATTTGAACTTAACTCATTATACTAGGATAAAAAACATATAGTTTCATTGTTATAATTCCACACACATAACTAAGAGGGACAACTACATGTGATTCTAAGGCTCTGTTTGGAGTATTATCTATATAGGCAATACTTAGCATTAAATAGGGTTATTAGGGCTATCTCGACTCATGTGATAACCCATGTTTACCAAGTTATAGGAGGTCTAATGTAAAATAACTAGGTATTTACTAATTGGATGAATTTGTTACATAATCATGTATAATTTGAGGAAAAAGTTAGTTAAATAGGTGATAGTGTAGGTATAGTACATATTTGGATCCATTATTATGTGTATCTTTGATTGGACACCTGTGTCAGAGGCAAAAACCTACATTGATTCTATTTTCCCTATTCAATGTAAGCATCTAATGGAAAAAAATAGTCAAAATATAGAATGAGTAAGGTCAAAACCTATAATACATCCCCATGATAACTCCTGATCACTACTATACCTCAATATAGAATATAAAATAAGATATGCTCTCTTATCCCTTAGCTACCTTATATTTGTTTTACTTATTTCAAATGCTAAATTAGGAAAGATCTATATTATTTAATGTATTTTAGTGTAAATTTTAATAATGTCATTCCATTTAAATAGCTTATCAGTTTATGTGTTTTATATGAAAATACCCAAAAACCATAAAATGCATGTATATAAGAATTGATGCCTTAGTAAGATTAAAATTATTTGTAATGAAGGAATGATTGGTATTTTGACTATACCCAATACCAAGGGATACAATATAAGAATATAATTATGGAGGAACATTGGTCATTATATGGTTCATGAATAGCCACTGCATAATCAAACACACTATGCATTTATTCTACTACATATAGCTCAACATTTCATATAATCATATACACTCCTTTTCTTAATGTTTGAAAACAACCTTACACATAAGTCATAAACCTACTCATATACTTTTTTTCATCTCTCCTCAGCTCACAACATATTCACCTCATATGTCACTATCCTTCTCACCTCACTAACACTTGTTTTCATGTTTTCTCACCCTTTTGGGCCACACCAAAACACACCAACATGTCGATAATCCCAAACCATGTGGCTAATTAAAATATCCAAACTAGTTGTTACTACAAAGAGAGGATATTATGATTGGAAGTAGTAGTTGAAGATAGACTAGATATTAACTATTATGTCTATTACCAACTACCACATCTAATAAGATTGAATGTTACCAACATCCTCATCGGTAACCACACAAAAATTATCACCGACATTATATTATACATGTTAAACATGTAACATACACATATGATCAAAAATAACACCAAAATCTCAAGATTATGGTCGATGTAATACATAATCATAACATAGATATCTTTATCCTTACATCTACTCTGTATACATGAGTTGTAGACATTATACTATGTATTTTCTTATTATTTAATTTATGAATACAAGTTAAATTTATTGAAAGTAATAATTCATCTCCATTAAATGTGTGTTTGATTATTAAATTTAAATATATCTCCATGCACTCACTCTACACAACCAAACTTGATTTTTCCCCACACGCTCAATTCTAGGCCCCACAATGCAAATAATTGGTTTATAACTTAAAATATTAGTCAATATATTTTTACCATATATTCACTCTCATCCTTTATATGCTTATAACCACATGAGTGCAATAAGAGAGAGAATATTTAATAGTCAGTTCTATTTCAGAGATTCCATAAGAATGTCATAGAAAATTAAAGATGGTTTATGCCTGGAATTAGCTTAAGGTAGCCCCAAAAATTCAAAGGCTCATCTCTATTTCATTGGAGGCACAACACACCATGATTTTTGGTTAGTTATAAAATTTTATGATACATCTCAACTCAACATCTTCTAGACCATCTTAGTATCTTGTTCTATAATGATTTTAATAACAAACCCCCTTCAAAGTATAATTCAATCTCAACATTCATCTATTTGAAGGAAATATTGATGTTAAAATAGTGGATACCTATATTTGATAACTCAAAGCATACTTATTAGTCAACTACTTCAATGATTCTAAGAATATCACCTTCACAATACTAAATATGTCCATTCTAGTTATTAATTGGTGGGAGACCTTCAGTGTGTAGCGTGTGTAGTAATGCATTCCAATCAAATTATGGAATACTTTTATCAACATGATAAAAGAGGAATACTACCATTTATAACACTTTGAATATGAATATCTCAAGTTTTAATAATTCCACCAACCCAAGGATCAGTTAGTGGGAGACTACACCAACATATTTCATGACTAATATAGACACTTATAAGAGAACTTGAGTGAACAACATAGGGTGTTGAAGTACATCAGTAGAATATCACCTTATATCCATGTGAATTTAGAGTTCTTAACTTTTGACACTTTGGGACAAGCATATCATAATGCAACCAAGATCAAATCCAAGTTAAAGATGAAATGGTGTACCACCACTTAATCTAATGAAGTTTTAAATTATTAACTCTTGTATAAATCCACATCATAGCCCCTTGTGTATAAGTATTATCCTTCTCATAAAAGTGAGAAACCTCAAAATACTACACAACACATGAAGGCTTATGTGACTTCTAATTTACACAAAGGTAATAATAATTCTAGTGATAATTGGTTCCATCATCATCATTCATACACCCATGATGAAGTTGAATGTCATGTGCAATAGTCTTTGTTCATGTAGTCTATATCAGGACCCAAATCAATGGATAACATTGATCTAGATGCCTCTTGTCTAATCACCAACACCATTTTGATTGACATCTCTAAAGAGCATGGTTGTCTCTTCCACACTAAGTTTTGGGTGAAGGGTCAGCCTATCCCTATCATCATTGAAATTTGTAGTTAGAATAACATCCTTGCAAAATATAATATTAACACCTTGGTCTTACCACTACTAAACACCCTAAACCATATTCTCTAGGATGGTTGTATCAAGGGAAAGATATACATGTTCAGTGACATTACAATTTTAATTATAAAGTCAAGCCTATGGAGGATAATATCACTTATGACATCACACCATTAAAGGTTTACAACATCTTTGTTACAGATAATGTTTACATGGGAAATTTATAGTGTGGTAAATTATAGTTTACTGTGTAAGTTACCATATGGTAAAATGGTAAATAACATTTACCATAGTGGTATACATACATACATACATACATACATACATACATACATATATATATATGTATATATATATATATATATATATATATATATATATATATATATATATATATATATATATATATATATATATATATATATATATATATATATATTAGTGGTTAGAGTGGTTATACCCATAACTATTACCAGGTTAGTTTTATTAGTCATCCCTATTTATTAGGAGATTTTTTGGTTATCTCTATGGCTATATAATAACATGTAATAGAATGAGATTAATTAGAGTGAAATAATATATCAAAATGTTTGAGATAATTGATATTTGCGTATTCACTTCTCTGTGCATGATTTATTCTTGTGCTTGGCTCTTAAAATCTTGAATAGTGGTATCAGAGATATGTTAGATCCTTTCTATAATAGGATCCTGATAAATTTTAAGGGGTTGTTTATAATATGATTTTCCCCTATGAATGAAAAAAATATTTATGAGAGCAGCTTGTAAAGTAGTTTAGAATTTATTTTTCATGCATTGTAATATGTTCAATTGGACACTATTAAATACACACTCACCCATTATTGGCTCAACTGCAAGTTTAATTATCTATGAGTGCTCAATTTTAAATAGCTCAATCTTATGGAGACAAATCAGACCAATTTTAAGGCATATAGATGTAGCGTATATTGTTTTATGCTTGGCATTGAATTTTTTTTATGCAATCTACAACTAGTTGTGAAGTCTTTGGTGTACCACACATTTCTCATTGACCTACCTACACTTCAATAGAATGCATTGATAGATTTGTGAAAATTAATAATTATTAATCAAATGTTAGTTGATCATGTTATCAGATCTACACATTTGATTTGGCCTATGTGGAAAATTGTAGATGTCAATAGTCTTTTGCTATAGCCACATGTTTTACCCTCCTATGTTCCACGTGGCTTCATGTCTCTTATAAAGATTATAAAACATTTTAGATTCTAGTTTATTTTATTATAATTGTCCAAGTCCTCAATGTAATTCATGTCATACAAGTTTCTAGTCAATTTTGTTATTCAGTTAAGTTGAATAGGTTTTGAGATCCTTTGTATGGTCAAGTAGTATTAATATTATGTTCAATTTTGTTTAAAGTCTTTAGTCATATAGTCATAGGTTTTAGATGATTTTTTATCTTTTAAAAATTAAAAAGGTTTGAATATTAATCTCTTTTGTAAATTACGTGAGTCATATAATTATCTTTTGGGTCAATCACTTCATCAAAGTTGGTTTACAAAATTACTATTTTAAGTCTTTCTTTAATGAGTTTATTTTGCATAGTGATTATTGTGTGTCATTTGAGTTAAGAGTTAATTTTTTAAAAAATTCCATCTTGAGTCAAAGTTATAAAAAATCAAAATCATTGTAAAAAATAAAAATAAAAAAATAAAAATAAAATAAAAAATAAAATCCTTATGGACACATTTTTGCTTGTACGTGATATCTAGGTTATTAAGGATCTTCAACTCTTCAGCAGCTAAGTAAGTAGACATTTATTGGAGGAAGAAGGTAAATAGAGGTAGGATGATCTTCACACCTCTCATTTGTCACCAATGACAAGGTTGCTAATATGTTATGGTGGCACATTTGTGTGGTGTGCATTTGCTTTTCTGTTATGTGGTGTGTTTATTTTTTTCAAATGTTCAGATTGTGGGAAGGGAACATAGAGCAATGTTTCATTTTCCATTTAGAATCAAACCAACTAAAGTCAAGGAACATTACCAGTGGTAGTGGCATTTTTTCTTGTTGTTTGAGATTGAGTGGCATGATTTTACACAATGGCGACAAGTAAGAAATCAATTTCTTACAAGGTCAAATGTGACATTAAGTGTGCATTTTCTTTCAATTCCAATTTGGTGTGCATAGGATGGAAACAAAATCTTGTTGTTTTAACTCCTAGTAAAAAAATTTGTACAGTGTGTCTCTAAGTTTATTGTAAAACTCATATATTTGGAAAGGGTTGGTGGTTGATATATAAAACCACAAATTTAAAAAGGTAGATAAAATTTCATTGGTGTAGCGATCCTATGACTACCTTCTTTATGAAGATGATCTCCCAGTGGAATGTTGAGTGCATGATTTTCATGGAGTAAATGTAGGATGCATTCCTTCACATAGTTGTGGTCATGTGCTTCAATGTAGTCAAACAATTAGAAGTTTACACATCTTTATTTGATCCAAATTATGAGGTAAGCTATGCAACACATTATAGTAGGAGTGATATTTTACCATGTCAACATTAAGAGGTGAATGTTATAGATAATGCTTACATGGGAAATTTATAGGGTGGTAAATTAGAATTTACTATGTGTAAGTTACCATATGTTAACATGGTAAATAACATTTACCATAGTGATATACATATATAGGCTAGTGGTTAGAGTGGATATACCTGTAACTATTACTAGGTTATTTGTTATTAGTCCTCCCTATTTTTTAGGAGGTTGTTTGGTTATCTTTATGGCTATATAATAGTATGTAATGGAATGAGATTAATTAAAGTGAAATAATATATCAGAATGTTTGACATAATTGATCTCTATTTATTCACTTCTCTGTGAATGATTTAATCCTATGTTTAGATCTTATAATCTACAACAATCTTGATGGAAAGTCCATACCTATACAAATGTGAAGCTAGATATCAATCCAAGCCATAACACTAGACTATTCATGTGAAAGATCACTTTTGCCACCTATTTGAGTCAGTTGCAACAACCAAAGTCACCTTGGTCTCTACCAAGTAATGCCACAAACTTTCCTTGCATGTACATAAGTTAATGTTGTTCATGGTTCACCCTAACATATATAAATAGTAGAGTAAACATACCCTAATAGTGCATAACACTCACATAATGTCACAACAAAATATCTTGATAATTTATTGAATTATCATAGCGAAGTCTTCATAAAACCTGAATTCCTTACAACATGTTATGTAGTAAAACACCACATAGATTTTGTCCTTAGATCCCATCTTCTGAATAGCCCCATGTATCATAGATTAGTTTGAAAGAATAGGAGTTTAATCAAGGAAAGATAAAGCCTATATATTCACACTATAGGAGTTTTATTGTCCTCAAACCAAAGAAGGATGGGTCATGGTGAATCTACATAGATTATCATGTACTCAAGAAGATAAAAATAAAGAATTGGTATCTACTACCATGCATCGATGACCTTCTAAACTAGCTCTGAAGTGATCAATATTTCACCAAGATTGAATTGAATTTAGATTACCATTAGGTTCTATTACATCCTAAATATTTGTATAAAACATCATTCAAGACATAAGAAGGATTGTATGAATGGTTGGTCATGCCTTTTGACCTAACCAATGTGTTATCCACATTAATGTTCTTGATGGATGATCTAATTATGCCTTTCCTCAAATATTTAATCATCATCTAATTAGATGACATTATCATCTTCAACAAGACTTGGGAGGAATACTTGGATCACATCTCGCACATCTTTGACACCTTGTGCCAACACAAGTTTTAAGCTAGATTATCAAAGTGTATGTTTTATGTTGTATAAATCTAATAAATTAGCTACATCATTGATAACATAGGCATCCATGTAGATCCATATAAAATCAAAGTGATCCATGATTGGCCTACTCCATGTAGTCTCATATAATTGAGGATTTTTTTTAGAATTGGTAACTTCTACCATATATTCATCCTTTATTTCTCACAATTTCTTGGGATCTTAGCTATATAACACCTAAAAAATCCAAGATCAATTTCACTCATGTGTAACAATGTGATTTTGATGCACTCAATCAATGCATCTATAGAACACATGTTCTTCTAATGTCTAACATTTCACATTATTTTAAAATTTACATTGATGCATCTAACTATGCACTTGATATAATGCTCATCTAGTATGGACATTTAGTCCCATACCACTTAGAGATGTTCAATGACATAGTGTAAAGGTACTCCACCTATGAGAATAATTGTATGCTATTTTGCAATTAATCAATAAATGATGACACTACATTATAGGGAAAGAGATAGTTATTCATTTTGAACACAAGCCACTTCAGTTCCTATAGATGTATAATAAGTAGGAGAATGTTCAACACATGAAATGGATGACTTGCCTATTATAGTTCCATCTCATGATCAATCAAAATAAATTTAAGGATAACAACACAATATATTTCCTTATCCAATATCTAATTCATGCACTCATCAAATTTTTAGACACAAACAAAACTTCATAAACTAGGTATCCCTCTACTCAACTAACCAAGACTTCATAGTAACTTACACTAGCCTATCAAAAGGTAAACAAGTTCAAGATTTCTACTTGTCTAAATAAATTCTATACAATATTGGATATCTCTATGTTCCTAATGTCACACCTCACTAATGACTCATATGGGAGGTGTACTACACCAAAACCTTAGGACACTTCATTGTGATAAAGACTCTAGCCACATTACAATTACACTTCTAGTAGTTGTAAATGCACATAGACATGGAACACCACATCAATTGTTGCATAGACAAGCCCACTAATAGGAAGCTAGGACTTCACACACCTATACCATCTCCATATATACCATGGGAATATATCATTGTGGATTTCATGACTAGGTTACCTATGAAAATATGACAACATGATAATATGATCATTTTAGTGTATAGGATTTTTAAGATGGCTATCATTATCACATGTAAGAAATACATTTATGTAGTTAGCACTATACAATATTTATTTAACCATGTTTGGGTTTATTTTTTACTTACAACATCCATCATATCTGATTGAGATTCATGTATTGTGAGTCATTTTTGGCAAACATTATGGGACTTTATGGGTATGCAATTGGATCGATCAATGACCTTTCATCAACATATATATGGGAAAACTAAAGTATTCAATTGCATACTTAATCATTTTCTATGAATTTACAACCATGTACATTCTCACACTTGGGATGATAATATCTTATACATTCAACAAACCTACAATAGAACCCTTCATAACTCTATGGGTCACAGTCCATTCTAGACATGTCTTGGGTTTCAAACTTTGACACCTTTAGACATATTCTACCATGTACCATTAAACATGAAGTCATGTACATAGGAATGAGAAGTAGACAAATCTAATTTTTTTTGGTGATGCATCCATTTTTTTCATCAATAGGTTCAACATATCCTTTCTCACACACTAGTAAAGTACAAGTAGTGCAACAATGCAAAATAAAAACCTCATTCATTATATATTGGTAATAAATTTTGGTTTCAACTTAACAAATAATGTTTTAAAGGACACACCATAAGATCAAGCCTCTGAATTATGGTCCTTACACCATTATACATATATCTAGTGAGAATTCTTTTATTCTTGATCTACCTTAGTACTTGGGCATGCACCTAGTCTTTAATGTGGAAATTTTCAATCCTTACACTTCATTTCTTCTTGAACCAATAACAACACAACATCCTTATATCTAGATATTAAACACTTTGCCCCATTGTGAAGGATTATATCATCAAAATGATAGAAACATGCACTTTTCATGAGTGGTCAAGGTTATTAAATATTTTGATCAATCCAAGTTAAATTTATCATCAAATTCAAGTGCATTTCCCTCAACTACTCATTGATGCAATTGAGACCAATGCAGTTCAATAAAGGTTAGATGATCTATGCATAGCCACTATGTATTTGAATACACTCCTCATTGATTATACTATGTAGAGATCTCACCTCTCACGTAACTATGCACAGTCATTTTCCTAAAAAAATTTAATAACCTTATGTATAAGTCTCATGCTTGATCACATACTTTAGTGTATCGGTATCCTCATATTGTAGACTATGTACCTCACTGCACACCTCATATCTCATAGTCTTATGCACTTCATTAGAAAATTTTCATAGGTTTACTTACTCCTTTGGGACCCACTATAGCACACCAATGTGTTTTCAAGCCCTAGCGACATTGATAATCCAAATCACCCAACTAGTCATTATTTCCAAGAAAGGATATTGAGATTGGAAGTAATTGAATATAACCTAGACATTAAATATTTTTTCATTACCAACTAGTACGTCTGATAGGACTAATGCACCACCAACATCCTCATCAATAGTTGTATAATAGTTATCACCACATTTTTATTATGAATTTTAAATATGTAACATATGCATCTGATAAAAAAACATAAAACTCTTAATAGTATGGTCAATGCAATATACGATCATAACATAGAAAATTGACCTCCACATATAATTTGTATACAAAAATTGTCAACATTGTAATATGAATTTCTCTATTCTTTCATTTATGAATATAATTTGCATTTCTTGTAAGTAATACTTCCACTCCATTTAATGTGTGTTTTATTTTTCTATCTAAATATATCTTTGTGTATTTACTCAACACAACCAAACTCAATTATTTATGCATATACCTTATCATTATATACCTTTCCATAGATCTGACACCTAAAAATTACCTTTCCATAAATCTGACACCTGTAAATTATCCATTCATGTATCATAGTCCTCAGAATTTCCTTCTTAATAATTATTTCTAATTTAGTTTGATGTCATTCTCTTTTAGGTATTATTGTCTAATATTATTTTAATCATTTTCCTCTCTCTACCTTTGTTCTCTTCAAACATATAAAATTCATTCATACATCTCACTCATTTCATTACCCTCGCTCCCTTTCATTCATCTCTTCTTACACTAGTCTTCATGACAATTTGACTCAAATCAGGTTTCAAGTTTCTTTGAATTTACTAGGATTATTAACACTTCTCCATCCTATTAAATTATCTATAAACTTATTTTCCATACAAAAGGCTTCTCACCACAACCTTTGGTAACCTACTATGTTCTTACTCTTGAATAAGTCTTCTTTGTAGCCTTTTTTGGGCTTATTTACATAGTACATACATGTACACTAGAATTTTGGAAAAGTAGTCAACTTTTTAATCACCCTCTATCCTTTTATTAACTTCCACAAAGTTTTTTGGCTTCATTCAACTTCTTTTCCACTTTAATAAACCCTTTCAGTCTCTGTTTGGGCATATTAGGCCTCTTTGATCCCTGTCCTACACTTAGTTCTTCTAATCCATACTTATACATATGACATCAAATTAAAACCTATAAAACATTTAAAAAATAAATATTATGCAATAAATCTTAAAGTTTGGTCATTTTTCATTGGTGGTACCTCTTACAATCCACATTTTTGTGTGGAAACCCTAGCAAGGGTTTATACCTAACTGTGCAGGCCTAACAAGGTTAATATTGGGATTACAAACTCTTAATGAATTTAAAACCTACTATGATTTTTTTTAAGGTGTGAATAATTAATATACACCTTTACCAACCATTTTAATCCATTAAAGAGGTTATTTTTCACTATTTTATCATGATATTTTGCCTGACTATGTGAAAACAATAGGACTATTACACTTGAGAGGAGACAAAATGAAGTTATAGGTTTATTGAATGATTTGAAACCTATATTAATGCTTAATAAAATATTTAAAAATACTTTATACTTCCTCCAAATGTTTAAGGTCTCATCAACAAATTTGTTCTACCATTTTTCATTCTTCACAGCTTGATTCTGTGAGGTTTCATAAACAACTACAGGTTTGTGTTAAATTTCTCATCCATATACATGAAATCAACTTGAGAGAATGTAGATAAATTCATGAATATGGTAAAATAAACTTACCAACATGATAATAAATTCAAAAACATGTATTTATTAAATAACTCCACACATACTCTATTTTAGCTCATTCATCTTCATTGCATACACAAGAAACATATGCTTTACAATCAAAATTTTTATTTCAAATGAATAATTTTCCATTCTATATATTTTGGTTCATATAATTTAAATTTAAAATCAATACCCCATCACTTTTTCTATCTAATAAAGGCATTTACAATTTATTTTATGTTATGTAACTACTCTAACGAACTTCTAACTCCCTCATGTATGTTGTGAGAATGCTAACTACCTAACTTCTAACATGACAAAAAAAATGTCTTAACATGTGATAAATTTATGTATGGACAAACTTTACCACATTTTATAGTATTAATAACCCAATTAAAACATTTAAAAACTTCTACAAACATGAGAATAACTAAAAACCTTGACAAAAGATTCAAATTTTCAAATAAAAGAAATTGGCAGGAAAATGCCAATATGACTCCAATTCAAATTTTATAATGAATTATCAAATTATAATGACTCATATAGATCTAAAATGACTATAATGGCTCCTTGAATACTCAAAATAATTTAATTAGATCAAAATTTACAAAATGTGGTGATTCTCCTGCATCATACTACTAAGGAATAAGTGAAAACTTTCCAAGAAAGTTATAACTAATTTAGCATTCATGCCCTTTAAAACATCCCTCTTCCAAGTTCATGTTATCCTAGATACCAAGGTATATTTAGATTATTTAGACCTTATTGATGATTTGATATAATTATTATGGATCCTCCTTTTTTGACATTTCTCTTTTTTTGTATCTTCAATCTAATTATGGGAAACTACTACTCATTCCTTTTCCTCTAAAGACCTGCACATGAAGCAAACAAGTCAACCAAAAACAATTATTTATTTATATCTTGGAGTTTGTTTGGTTTCTCTTACAATTATTTTTTCTCTTTGGCTTCCAACTCCTCTTCATCTTGACTCAAGATTATCATTAGTACACACTTAGTTTCCATGATGGAGTCTTCATCCCCTAATAGACTCAAATCTTCTGATTCTTAAATTATTTTCTAGCACATCTAATTCTCTTCTATATTATACTCATATATCTCTCCTTTGTCTTCATTTGGTGCCACATAAGATAAATCTACCTGCTATAACTCAAAATTTTCATGCACTTTGACATGTGATTATTCTTCAATCTCTTTTGCTTCCTCCTCATAAATGTCTTCCTTCATGTCAAGTACTTCATTCGGTATTAATTTTCCTTCTTTTCCTTCAACTAGAATATTCATTATCTTCAATTTACCCTCATATAATTCATCTTCATCAAATTTTAGATTATCATACTCATAAAAAATAACATTGAAATGAATACCTTATGACTCTTTGCTCTCCTCAAAACTTTCTTGACTAAAACCTACTTTATTCTTGCTTGTCACGAGTCATGGTGCTACTGGAAACTCACTCTCTCCTTCTTATTCATCCAATGGTTCACCTTATTTAGGGTAGCATATAATTGTATCCCCATAGTCAGCTATCCAATTAGCTTGTTCTTCATCATTATCATGATGCTCATGCTTCTAATTTTATTCATTTTCATTCAAATCTACACTTATATACACACATTTCAAGAAATCATTAGTCATAAAAATTTTAGGCTTGCTTTCCCCCTTGTTTATTTTTCTAATATAATTTGCTATCATCTTCATATTTTGTATTCTCTTCTTCTCTATCAACTACTTGAGAGGCCATATCACTTTCCTCTTCATGTGTACAAGGAATATTGGTCTCATCTCTTTTAAGACTTAATCCAACCTTGACAACACCATTTTCATCTCAAAAATCTCCTTTTATCTCTCTAGTTTCTTTGCTTCACTTATTTGTCTTTTTCCATCTTCTTATGGAATTCATCACTATTTAAGCCCTTTATCTTTCTCTTACTATTTTCTCTTCACTATTTCACTCTCTTATCTAGGTCTCACCTTGAACTACCTTATCCTTCATGATAAGCCCATCTACTTTCTTTATTTGACTTAACCTAGCTCTCTCTCTCTCTCTCTCTCTCTCTCTCTCTCTCTCTCTCTCTCTCTCTCTCTCTCTCTCTCTCTCTCTCTCTCTCTCTCTCTCTTTGAGTCTCTTTGTTTCTTGTCCTCACCTGGGACTTATCTCTCCATATTTATCTCTCCTTTATCTCTTCAATCCTCTTGGATTAAGTGATTTACCACACCACTATTATCTTTCTTATATTTCTACCTCTCACTTATTTCTTGTAACTTGCATCAACATTCACATAACATCTCAAAGTAACCTTTCAATATATACTTAACATAAACTATATGTATATGTAACCAAAATTCAAAAAAATAAAACATACCTTGTATATAACATGTTTATGATATGATACAAAATGGTGTAGATAAATTATCATCATTTTCCCTTATATATCTCAGACACCTATAAATGATCTATTTATGTATCATAAGTCCTCAAAATTTCCTTCTTGATAATTCTCTCTCATTTGGTTTGATTTCATTCTATTTTAGGGATTATTGTTTAGGATTATTTAAATAATTTTAATTTATATTAATTTTTTATCTTCAAATATCTCAAATTAATTCATACATCTCACTCAAGTTATTCCCCTCACTCCTTTTCATTCATCTCTTCTTACACTAGTTTTCATGGTAATGTGACTCAAATCAAGTTTCAAGTTTCTTCGAATTTACTAGGATTATTAACACATTATCTCGAACCTATTAAGTTTTTTAAAAACTTATTTTCCATCCATAAGGATTCTCACCACAACCTTTGGTAACCTACTATAGTCCTACTGTTGACTGAGTCTTTTTTATAACCTTTTTTGGGCTTATTTGCATAGTACAAGCACATACACTAGAATTTTGTAAAATTAGTCTCATTTTCAATCACCCTTTATCCTATTATTAACTTTAAAAATGTTTCTTGGCTTCATT
>JARHVA010002746.1:2247500-2295000 GCA_037957365.1 Torreya grandis | reverse complement strand
ATTTCATTACTCTTGTATCTTGTATAGTGCCACCTCATATCTCTCCCTCATCCTATATAGGTTGATATGAGTAGACCTCTACCGAAAGGGTATGATACAAATTCTTATTGTGCCTATCACTAAGGTCATAGGTATTCTATGAATAGATTGTTTACCTTGAAGCATAATATCCAAGAATTTATCAATAACCAAAATAATACATTTGATGATCCTCCAAAGGACATGGGTTCACAACTTGGTGATAATAAAAATCAAAAAATATTTAATGATACTTTACAAGACCATTCTAAGAATGATACAAAATTACAAATGGCATATAATGCAGATCCTCCTCCATCACACTATGGGCACCCAATGGATGGGATTATTGGTACTTATATGCAACATAAACCTCTAATGGTTAATATACCCTCTATTATTTTTAATAATAGTGATATTATGGATGATGATTATGATCTTAATTAATTATTTATTTGATCATACCTTTATCCCCAACCTATATGTAGTTTTATGATTGATAATGATGCAAGTGAGAAAATTTGTATTAGTAAATTAATTACACATTTAGATTATATAAATCATGATTTACATCCTTAGACCAAATCAGTTAGATAATTTGATGAGACCTCATAATAGGTTCTTTTTGAAACTAACTTACATTTATAAGTGGGTTTTACACATGTGTTTTCTACCTTTTCAATTATACCTTCCATGAGTTTCTTTGATATTTCATTGGGATGACCTTAGATATATACAATTTTATCAATACCTTCTATAGTGAATGGGTATGTTAAATACATTCATGTCAATTGAGTAATTACAGTTAATAGAATTTCATATGAACCTCCAAGTGAATGAGAAAATTTTATACCTAGAAAGTGAATTTTCAAACTTGTTAAGGTTAATCCTCCATAAAAGGGTAAGCAACAAGTAATCCCCTTTCCTTGGTAGTTAATACTTGAAATACCATTGCATCTAGATCCACAATGGGTTCCATGGAATCCTCATCTACTACACACCATATTCAAATATATAGAGCATGTAAACATGTTATTATTACTATTATTATTGAGAAATCATAGATCACTCAATTATGGGTTCCATGAAACCCTACCCCTTATGTTGTTTATTTATGACCACATAGTCCTGTTATGCATATAAAGAGAATTATAGATTATACAATGATGGATATTGAACCTATAAATTTTTATTGGTAATACCACTAATTTACTACACCATGTTCTCAGTGGATAGATACCTATGAACATCCATTTGATGAGATCATAGGATAGTCCTTTCTTTACAAATATTCAAAAAATAACTTCAAAAATACAAAAAAAATTGTAACATTCACATGTTATATTAACTCCTTAACATATACATTGTTGGTTCCATGTTAGTAAAGAACATATAATTTTTTTATATATACACATGTTTCAGACATCTTTTGAGTATCATACAAGCATACACATATATATTATCTATGTGATTTCAGATGTTGGGCATGTTGTATCATCAATTTTCAACTTTGGAGAGGGTTGTTAAGGGACTCTCTAATTGATCTACACTATGGGAACAACCCCAAGTTGTGGGTCACTTATGGTGGGGTTGGACCTCTAGAGAAGGTTAACTTCCTCATAATGGATAACCTATTCTAATGTTTGCATTGGGAAAAGGGTTAGAGAAGGGGTAAATGGTCACTAAGAAGGATAAAAGGGTGATGTACTAAACTTAAATGAGAAATAACATAAGCATAAAGTAAACTTTGAAGAAGCATAAGATAATGCTAGCTCATACAATCTCATAAACTTAGCTAGTTGCATTAGTGTTTCCTAAATTAGGTTTAGGAAGTAATAAATTAAGGTAAATAGGAGTTATAAGACTCACTGAGAGTTTACATTAATGATAGAAAGAACGCTAACTTAAACCTATAACTAATTTGAAGACACATATAAATGAGAAAGAAAGAAGGATAATGGACATGGAATATTCTCCTTCATAATGTCATCATGCACAAGCTTTGTTAAAAAAAATTTAGAGGGGAGACAAAGGCAAAGAAAGTATTTATTGTTTCAAGAGGTCTTTCATACAAATTTTAACAAGGTCTATCCTTATCAAATGAGAGTCTCTGCTCCTCATAATTGAGAGATAATTTTGTTAGCAAAGGTTCTTAATGTAATAGAACATGCTAAGGACAAGGATAAATAAGTTTTGTTATATTGTATAGGATGGTGTAGAGAATGCATAACTAACAAATACATGATAGAGATGAATTTTAGTGTTATAGATAGGAACTAAGATTAAACTAGAGTTTTCTTAATGTATAAAAAGTATTCAGATTAATTTTATATAAGATTAAACCAAACATTAAACATGATAATGTAGATAAGAAATAACATAAGAAATATGGTAGGTAACCATAACTAGAAAGTCTATATTTATCTCAACAAAAGGGTCATCATCTTATTCATGAAAACATACATATATATAGTTGTTATAGTTCATGACTATTCATATTATTCCCGTATAATGGTGCCAAAGAGAGGAGATTGTTCATCTTCTATTCCTTTACAATTCATGGAGGATAGGACAAAATACATATATCCAATAATTTCATATATAATGCATGAATATTCAAATAATATCCTACATAGATTTACTTATTCATTTTCTTCTCCTAACACTTTCCCAAACTTAAAATTTTGTTTTATCCCTAGATAATGTCTCATGTTTATCTAACTATGCATTAAGGGTAAAATCTAAAAAAATAGGTAGACTAGTAAGAGTCATCGTAATCTCTCAAAGTAGTGTTTTTGATATTCACATATTTCACACTACTTATCCACCCTATTGGGTTTTCAACTAATTAGCATACCAAGTTACCACCCTTTCAAGTTTTCAATAGGTTGACATAATGAGGTGGCTACCCTTTATGGGTTTTCAACTATCATAGCCCCTCTTGTCCCACTAATCATCCCCAATACAAAAAAACATGCTCAAAATTTTATAAAACTTTTCAAAAATTGAACATTACATAGTACTCAATTAGATGGAGGTGGCATTACTAAAGAAGAATGCTTTCCAAAAGGATCCTTAGCCCTGGAATGAGAAGATATGCACTGTGTGACTTCTTGATGAAACTCTAATGGTGGTTTTTACAAAGGAAACTTAAGGATTGGGGCCACCTCACTATAGAATAGAGCTAGGTCAGATTTAAATGCATCCTAATTGAGCATCAATTTTTAAACCATGTGAATAAGGATATGTAATGGTGCATAACACCCAATGAGTTCCTTTAGGTCCAAGTCCTTAGTGGTACTCATTTTTCCCTTTGTATTAATTACCTTTACTTAAATTTCCATGTTGAGTTGTTCCATTTTTTTGCATGTCATTCTACCTGAAGGCCTATAAATGTGTTGCACCTTAGGTCTTGTTACCAACTAAGGAGTTGGTCTCACACATTATCCTTGGAATTGGAATATTGTTGGAGAACAAGGTTAGTTTCATTAGTTGAGGTAGTATATATGTGCATTATTGTGCTAGTCATGGTAGCTATGATTAAGTTTGCATTAGTGATGGTAAGTGCATTATCAAGATATTGTTTCTAGTTTAATAAGATGCATACGAGCTGATGGGATTGAAGGTATATGATGTCAATCATGGATTGATACTATTTGAGTAGAGTCATCAAATTAATGGTATCAATATTCAAACTATGGCCCAAGATGTTGATTGAGTGAAGTTATTATGCTACACACTAATCCTTTATAAGCTCTGAGACTAAGGTCTTGAGCCTGCTATAGTCTAACATCACTTAGTCCTTAATTAATCAAGAGGCAAAGTATACTTAAGTATCTTTTTTCATCTTCACCTCTTCTTGAAGAATACCCCTGAGTTCCACATTATTTGCCCTTGTTTGATCCCACTCTTACTCTAGAGAGGTGGCTTTTGTGTAATAAACTCTTGAAAAGCTATATCACCCTCCAACTATTTCTTTAAGAGAAGATAAAAACATAAAGTGAAGCTTCCTCCTTGACTAAGAGAACAATACATCTACTTGTTGAGGTTGTAGGGTTAGGAAATGGCATAGTAGCTAGAGGAAGTGAAAAGGTAGTGCACCAAGTAGTGATTGGAAGGATGTCCTAAAGCCAAAAAATGCCTAGTGGCATCTCAGATCCTACATAAGTTGTGGTTGGTGTCTTTTTCCATGCTATGGATTTTTCTATAAGATTAGCTTATTGTGCAGTGTCTTCAACCATCTTCTATTTGACCTCTTCTTCCCATTTCTTTTTCCTGTCTTCTTCCTCATTTTTCTCCTTCTCTTCTTTTTGCTTCTTATTTTATTCTTCCTCTCTTTTTTGTCCTCTTTCTCTTTCTTGCTCTTCTTTCCTCTTTTTGTCTTCTTCTTCTTCTTCTTTCTCTTTCTTCTTTATCTCATCTTCTCCTTTCTACTTTTTCTCTTGTTCTTCTTTCTTCCTCTGTTCTTATTCTTATCTCTTCCTCTTATATTATTCCTATGTAGCTTGGGCCTACACTTGGGATTGTGCTTATGCCTATGCTTATTGTTGCTAGAAGGATTCATCATTTTATTCCTCATTCTTTCTGGTAGCTTCTTCTACATGTTGCTATTCCCAACCTGCTACATCTTATTTTTGTTTTTTCCCTTCTTATTTTTCCTTTTTATTTTTCTCCTCTTACACTTGTTATCCCATGGTGACTACTTATTGGGCCTACTTGGCCATATTTTGGGCCTTATGCATGTATTTGTCTACATCCTTGGCCTTTTATGAGGCCTCAACTTCTTTAACTTATTATGTCGCTTGTTTTTTCTATGCTTCTTCCTTCTTTCTCTTCTTTTCTTCCTTCTTGAGCTAGCATTCAGCTATTCACATGGCTTCCTCCCTAGTGGCCTATTGTTCCTCCACTATTGGTTGATCCTATGTAATTTACTCAACCTACTATAAATATAGTGATGGTGGGGAATCCTTTGGTCACACTTCTAAACTTGGAACTTGCTATTTATTTCTATTGATTATGACCAGTCTGCATCATGGTGGTGGTGTAAAAAATTTAGGAGTAGGTTGTGCTTCCTATGTAGTAATTGCTCAACCAAATGTGCATTATTCTAAGGTAGGGGAGAATCTTACCTTCCACCATGTTTTAGGCATACACATAATTTATTTTAGTGGACTCTCTAGTAGAGGTGAAAATATAACTTCAGGTATGAATGTTAGAGTAGTCAAAGGCTAGAAGAAGTCCATTCTATGTTGAAGTTACTTTGCCTCTTCTCAGACTATGTCAAAAATTATGGAAGGTGGGAAAGTTGGGAGTTCTACCCATAGCTTAGGTGGAACCTACTTCAATATTTTAAATATATGCATAACCTTCTAAAATAATAACTCTTCCTCCTCCTTCCCATAGTAGTCTTCAAACATGTCTACCAACATGACCTAGTAGACTTTCTATGCATCGGTACCCATCTCCAAGAGGTCATAAGATTTGACTATCTACAACACCTTTGGATCATCCTTTCAAGTAATTAAGATACATGTTATTCACTTTGGGGGATGTGACACTAAATATGGATCTAATTTACACTTCCCCTTCTAATATTATGAGCTTGATCATAACTTTGGTTATTGTGCATTAGGAATGTCTACACCTAGTGGTATAGATTATAAAGGGGTTACTCATCTAGCTATGTGCTCTTTTTCTTAGCAACTTTAGCCTATGCAATATAAAACATAATGAAGAAAGTGAGTCATTTGAATGGTGAGCATGGTATCTCATTAATTGTGATGAAGACTCCCTTGAGAAATAAAGTGACTATGGCATGCTGACCTAGGTACTTCAAGATGTCAGGTGGAACTCTAGAGTGTATGGCAATGAGGTCTAGGCACTCCTCCCACCAAGATTTTAATTTACCTTCATGTGCAAGGGATCCACTTTCCTATGTCCATATTATGTTGTGGAACTACTATGCTGGCCAATAATATGTATTTGAGTGTACTTATCCTTCTAGTGATTTCCACTATGTGAAGCAAAGAAGAAAGATAAAAAATTGATACTAGAAGGTTTTCCTAGGAGTGGTGCAGAAATTTTCAATGTTTATGATCAATTCCTAAATGAAGTACTTAGGACAATTGAATTATTCATTTCAATAGATCATCCTATGAGTGATGTCCACAACTCCATTAGGTATTTACTTGGCAGACTTGGTCATGTATGAAAATATTCTAGTGTTGCACTAGACAAGAATATGCATTTGTTTGTTAGGGATTTCATTAATGGGAATCCCCTAGTTTTATTACACATATAGGTCCCATAATTTTTACAATATGGGAAGAATTTTAGTCTTGTATGGTAGAAGGTAGTCTCCATACACAGGCATAGCCAAGGCTTGGACCATGACTTGTGTATTTATTACTACATTCTCATTTAGGCTTAAATAGATTGTGCCCTCATTATATCACCCAAGAAATACTTGAACTATCTCTCCTAGGTCACCAAATGTTAGCATATATAGTAGACACTCAATATCTATGTTCTAAAATTAGTGGGGAGATATGAGGGAAAGTGGTTGCATTGTATCAATAAGATTAGGCTAGAAGATATTATATTTAGCTTCTCAAAGGTACTAAAATGGCTCTAGATCACTATATTTGGTTTTTAAAAGCACCATTCAACACCCATGGCTTAATTTTATGCTTCAAAGAGGGGTCATATTAGTTGCATGGTATCCACGACTATGTGAGAGGGGATTTGAGTGCTCTATATGCTTTGTGCAATGAAAATGGTTTGGTTCTTGATAGTTTCAACTCTTGAAAATATTCTAAGGATGAAATACAAAGTTAGTGTTCAAAATTAGACTTTATAGATGTAGTTCCTCTTGTATTTCCTCATCTAATACATGATTAGCTATCTAGTCATCTTGAATGCAATGATGGATGTGACAAATATACATTTGATTTAGCCATTAAAGTAGTTAGTCACTGATGCATGTGTGGAGTTATGCCATTATATTCTTTGGTGTCTTTACGAGGGGTACAAGTAGCTAATGTTGACTAGCTACTAATTTGTTGAAGATTGCATAAATGGAACCTTGGATCTTGAATTTAATTATAGTGGATGACCATTATCTAATGGATATCTTGCTGATGGGATGTTTTAGCATCTTTTTTGGACTTAATTTTTTTAGTCTCTTTTCTTTAACTTTTTTGGAGGTACACATGGATCCTCATATGTATGTTTGGTGAACATGATGCTTGGTATTTGTACTTAAAAAATATTATTGATAAGATCATCTACATATAAGTAAAACAAAAAATAAACACACACACAAAACTTGAAAAATAAAGAAATCTTAATCACATGGTGCCACTCAGCACCCACTCAACTTGCAAAATAAGACCAATAAACTTATTTGTGGTAGGGCTTAATCCTAGAACCATTTACCCCTTGGAAACATAGTTCCATAAAGATCACTTAAAACCATGGTTCCTTATTGTGTTAGGTCATGTATAATGTAGGGTCATTTTTATCTTATTTATAGTTTGCCTAGAAATGCTTTAAACTGTTTGTCATATAATAAAACTAGCTAATCTTTGTGAAATTCTTTTTGGTGCAAGTTCTTATCATGTAAATATTTTTGGATTTTATTTTTCACTTCATGTGTCCATGTAAATCTACATCTAAATTCATGCATCTGATTTAGTTCTAGTAGTGTATTAGTAAGAGACTTCTAATCTCCAAGTTGTATGACCATGGCAATGCATAGGCTGGATACTAGATATTCCATTAGCATGACTAGACCATACACAAATTGAAAAGGTGTAAATCTTATAAATATTTTGTAATGTGTAAAATATGCTTATAAGATCTAATAATGTGATCTTCTAAAGAATCCCTCTTGACATCACATATTTTTGTTAGTTATTTCCTAGTACCTTATTGGAGGCTTCAACTTGGCCATTAGGCTACATATGATAGGCAGTACTTTTATGATGGGAGATAATAAAATATTTCGTCAAGGCCTTGATGGTGTTATTTATAAATTGAATTCATCTATCACTAACTAAATTTATAGGGCATCTGAACCTAATAATGATATTCTCATATAGTAACTTTGTTGCATCCTTCACACTGTAGCTAGGTGTAGTAACATCTTCAACTCACTTAGTAAAATAGTCTATTATATTAATGATGTATCTAGATTTTTTATGCTTGATTGGTGGGTTGATTTGTCTAAAAAAATCAATCCCCCATTATTTTAAAGGTTTTTATGATAATATGGGATATAATAGTATCTCATCCTTTTAAATAAGTCTACCCATGTGTTGGCAGACTTCATAGTGTTGTGAAACTCTATGTGCATCTTAGAACAAATTTGGCTACCATAGTCTACTTTATAGAATATTTCTAGTTATAGTATCTCCTTTGAAATGTCATCCTATGACTCCTTGATGAGCTTCCTCTAAGAGTTAAGGTCATTCATGTTCGAGGACAACCCTATGCATGACTTCATCTTTTCCCAAGTGATATAGAAGTCCATTAATGATGGTGTATGGAAGTGATCTAGTCACAAACTAATTTTTATATTAATCCTAAAAGTGCATAGGGAAGATTCCTTACTAAAGGAAGTTTGCAATGGATTCAAAGTTTTTAGGAATTTTAGAAACTTAGAAAAGATGGGCATCATAAGATTCTTCTTGTAATTCTTTTGACTCTTCCCTATTTTGGATATGATTGAGGTGGTATGTTCCTACATTCTCCCTTCCTAGCTTGACATTTATTCAGAATTGAAATTCTTGGAACAACATCAACCATTGAGAGATTCATCCTCCTAGCATCAGTTTGTTGACTGAATATCATAGGGATTGATGGTTAGTAAAGACTTTAAGTGATGTTACAAGCAGATAATGCAAAAAAAATTAAAGTGTGAACATGATGGCTAGTGCTTCTTACTTAGTGGTTGTATATTTTTTCTCTACATCAGACAAATTTTGGATAGCAAAGTGGATAAGATGGTCAAGTGGACCATATCTAGGCTACACAAGTATAAAACCAACTATGATGCTTAAAGCATCTACATGTACATAGAAAGGCTTGTTCCAATCTAGAGAAACTAGTATAGGTGTAGTAACTAGTCATTGTTTTAGCTCAATAAAAGTTGCTTGACATTCTGAGGTCTAAATAAACTTTTTATTTTTTCATATTAAAGTTTCTAAAAAAGATGAGATGGTTTCATAACCTTTAATAAATTTTTGGTAGTATCTTGTATGTTTGAGAAAAGAGTGTAGTTTAGTGGAACTAACAAGGGGAGGTATACTTAGTATTACTATGATTTTTGTCTAATCAACTAGAATACCTTCATTGCATACTACATGTCTTAAAAAAGATACAAATGTTATAAAAATAATAATTTCTTCAAATTCAAGTCGATGCACAAGGCTCAACATCATTTCGATATTAAATGTAGCTTGGATAAATGCTCTTTAACTATGGATAAGACTGCCCAATCATGAAGGTAAACTTCTAGGAAGTCATAAATGAAATATTTAAATGCTATAACCATTACATGAGAGAAAATATATGTGCATTTTTAAGGCCAAAAGGCATGACCTTATATGCAAAATAACCCTATTCTATTGTAAAATTTGTTTTGGATCTATCCTCCTCTACAATTAAAATCTTATGATATCCACTAAACCCATATATAGAAGAATATACTTCATGTCATATGACAAACTCCAAAACTTCATCTATGAATGGTATTGGAAATTGATCATTTATACAGGCATCACTCATAATATGCTAGTCCCCACATACTTAGATTTCTCTTATTCTGTTGGGTTGAATTACCATGGGGCTTACCCAATCAACTTTTTCTACTGGATAAATTATTCCTATATCCTGTATTCCATCCAATTTATCAATTCAATGTGCATCTCACCAATAGATGGGTTGAATCCTAAAAATTATAATAATTTGGTGGGAAATACATCTTGGTAATCCTTCAAGAGTTGTAGTGCTTCCAATTTCAATTTCCATCTAGTAATCACCTATACTTGCTAGTTTTGGAACCTCCTTGATTCCAATGTTAACAACATGCTTCTTCATAGGTTGTTGATAAATATTATATTTTTCATCATCCATAGATTTCTATATAATAATTTATCCTTCCTATTTATTAATTTGAATTTTGTGTAGCTTATCTTCCTCTGTTAGTATTGCATCGATGTCTCTAAGTGGTTCTATAGGTCACTTAGGCTCAAATAAATCCTTTAAGTCTAAGTCACCATTATAATCTAAATCTTCATTATCCTATGCCTCATATTGTATGTGGTTACATGGATATGTTATAGCTTGTTATTACTTATTAGAAAAATTTTACCTTTGTAATGCCTTATTAAGATTAGAGGCTACATTTTTTTTCCAATAGATTTTATTGTATTGTTCAAGTCTTCTACGCACCCATGGCACAAAAAATACTTGAGTTTTTGTAATGAATTATGGACCAGTGCATTTTCATCTTTGAACACAAAGGGATATATAAAATCACTCTACACTCGTGTCCAATTCTTAGTTTCCCTTCTACTTTCTTGGTACATATACCATGTTACTGGTAGTAAAACAAGTGTATAGTGGAAGATGTGGACCCAGTATTTTGGTGTGACATGTTCCTCATTCCAAACTTCAAAAAACTTATGTATAAGAATATTAGGGAACTCACCTTATTGAAAGAATGGTCAATTGGTGTAGATGAAATGTGGAAGCTAAAACCTATAGATCATGAGATTTCAAGCATTATCCCATTCAAGTTGGTCATTGCAATAATTTTCCCACCATGTTGTAACAACTCCCTTTAGAGAATAATTTAAAGAATTAACTCACTAATTGATAGTCAAAACATGGAATTGAAAACACATAATGAAATCATTGATGTCATCCATTATATAGTACATAGGTAATTATTACTCATGTGTAAAGACCATTCACATCAGCCAGAGTTTGTGATCACCTTGACCCTAATTGAGGAGATGGCTATCCAAGTCACCATTGATAGATGGATATAAATTCCATGGTAAAGTGCCTTTGTCATCTCTATGCAGTCTTGTATGTGATCATCAGATTGATACAATATATCAAATTTTGATTAAGTGGGATATTTTATAGACATAGAGGCACATTCTTCAATGATAAATTGATCTACCATTGACTGCTTAACTATTAGTTTAGGCCTCTATTATTTTGATGTCTTCAGTTAATGAGTGAGCAATGATTATACCAATGGTTTGGCATGAGATGTTGAATTTAGTTATGTATAGAGATTTTGGATTCTCCTCAGTATTGACCTTCATCTACCTAGTTTCTTTCTAAACATAAGGGGAATCTATTTCAACTATAATTATGTAAGGATTATTCACTCTATTGAAAGGAATGATAAATGTATCACCTTGATGTGACTCAAGCTAATTGTGCATTGTATTGATAGTCATTTTTCCATCATATACCCATTTTTTTCTTATCAACATAAGGTAGTGAATTAATTTAGTCTTCATGTCTATGACCTCAAAGTCACCTCATAAAGACAAGTCTAAAATTTTTATTTTTATGTCCTCCAATCTACTAAAAGGCTCAACTTTTTCATAATCAACTAAACTCATAGTCACTGGGTTGTAGTTGAGAGTTAGTCATCCAATAGATTCCCATGTATATCTAGGAAACATATTAACTATGCTATTGAAATCAAAGATAATGTTTGGGATATCATAACCAACAATCCCAATATCAATTTATGTATTAACATCCCAAGGTTTTTTCATCTTGAAATACTATACCAATTTTTTCTATCTTTTGTTGATGATGCTATGCACCTTACAAAAGATTATGTAGTAGATTCATGATGCTATGTGATATGTTTTTATTATGTAGAGTACTCAAAAGTTTCAAGATATTTTTGAGTACAATGAAACTCCATCATATCATATAATGCATAGAATTTATCCATACATTTGTGCATTGATTGTTATAGCATCACCATCAGTAGTTTCTTGATGTTAAATGTTCTTCAACAAATATGAAGCTTCATGCATAATATTTTTTTTTGTAGCTATATTTAGATATTTATCCTATTTAAATTTTCTAATGCCCTAATCCTGAGGCATCTCAAGTAGAGGTAACCCTTTTTCTTCATGTTTTTTTCATGTCACAACATTTAGAAACACATTTTCTTTAGGCTCCATATTTACTATATTTACATTTTGGACAACTTTATCATTTCTCTAATTCTCTAAAATAGGACAATATTTGGTGTCATACTAATCAAAGACTCTATAGTATGCAAAATATGAATATCATTATGGGTTCATAAAATAATTTTGTTGGACATGATTGCATTCCCCACATATATAACATTATAGAGGAGGCCTTAGATAGTTATTGCCTCTAACACCTTTGTATCCTCCTCTGTAACCACCTCAACCTCCTCTTATATTATACTAATATCCCACCCAATATCCTTCTTGTTACTACATAGAGTTATAATGTTGATACTATTTATTGTTATCTCCCATGTTGAATTGTTATTGCATAGCTAGATGGGTCAAATTAGTTTGTTGTTTCTACATTATGGGTGAGATCTAAGGTATTACATACTAGTACTAAGGGGATGAAGGCATGCAACTTAGAAAATAAGGAGTTCATCTAGCCTAATCATGAGGCTAATACTATGGTGAACTTAGAATCCATTGTGGACCTATTTGGGTCTCACATCTCTTATCATATTTTGGGCCTTGGCTTGCATGCTTCATCAAGGATATTTGTTTTACTATGATGGAAAATACATTTTTGGGGATTCACTCTTTAAGATCCTGTAAATCTCTTTAGTTATTCTCATCATGGTTGGACTACTTGAAAAAATTACAATACATATTCTATGGGTTCTTGATATTACACTGTATAAGATGGAATTATGTCATGACATGTCTTACTACCTGACAGAGTTTACAGAATTCTATCTTGACTTTAGGATAATCATTTCAGTGGTGTCCCTATTTTCCACACTCTATGTAGCATAAATTCAATTTAGTATTATCTACCTCATGGTTTGATCCATTATTTTCATGAAATCTTATAATGTGTTTTCAATTTTAGAATTAGCAACATGGGCTTCTCCATAATCTTCAATATTTTCTACATGTAGTGCAATAGCTCTAGCATCTAATTTTGTCTCATATTAGGATTGTGTAGTGGTAAATTGAATCCTATTTTTTAATCCTTTAATGAACCATTTTTATTTATATTTATCTATTAAATTTAATTCTACCTTATTCATTACATTAGAAAATTTGTGATCATATTCATAGACTGATTCTCCAGACTTTTTCCTTATCTCTTTCAAGTCCTGTATTATTTGGCTAGTGCATTTATTAATATTAAATTCTATGATGAGCTAATCCTAAAAATATTTTAAAATTACTTTTTGAATACATCTTTTGTATATTAATTGTATTCTCTTAGTTAGAGCCCTTACTATTTTCCACTTTTGTAAATTTTCATTAGTGACACCCTTAACTTGCCATTTCATTTTGCATGTTAGCAAGTATTGCTCAGGGTTTCTAGACCCATCATAGATGGATAATTTTAATAATCATCCTAAATAATTCAACATATTTATTTTTATTAATGGAGTCTTCTATGTAACTAATATTGGAGGTATTTGTGTTTTGAGTGATCTTTCTTATGTACTACTCTGCACACTAGAAGAATTATCATGCACACATTATTTGACTATGCTCCCTTCTTATTGATGTTCAAATTAAAATAATCCTATGGCCTTCAAATCCTTCTTAATGTATTTTGTGTGAATTTTTTTACCCCAATGGTTTACTTGATTTTAAAATGGTCTTTCCCAATTCTTATCTTCCTACTCACTTGACTGAAAAATTCTACTAGAATATAAAAGATTAGGTTGTGAGGATACATACACTTCTGATGAATAACTATTCTTAGTGATTTCTTCCTCGACTATGGTTGAAATTATAATTATCCTATGACTAAGTTTTGTTTCTCTACATAATTTTTCTTCTTTTGACAAAACCCTTCCTTGTAGCTACATACTACTTATATCTTCTATTTGTTTTACTCTTAAACTACTTTCATCTTCCTCTTCACACATCTCATCTTCATCTCATTCTTCATCTTATCATTCTATCTATAAACATCCATCATCATCCTATTTCTTCATATTTAATTCATAATCTAACTCATCACATATGCACACTTGTTCATCATCTACTCTAATATTACTCTTACTTCTACTCACATCTACTTGGATATTCTTTTATTTATTCCATTTATTCTATTATCATAGTTCCCATTCTGAATCCAGAGTTTTATTCTAAATTTTATTTCCTTACATCTCAATTATATATTTAGGTTCAATATATACTTACTAATCTATCCATCATTAACCATCATGTGTACACATTACCATATGCCTGAAGTGACTACTCCATATTGGGTGGGGTAAGAACCATGGCCTTATCCACAACCAACATCTTCAACAAGAGAGGCAGTCACTGCAAAAAAATTACTTTGATTTTTCAAAAAAAATAATCTTGTGTGGCTTTGAATGCTATATATCATTATACTAAAAACTCAATGATATATCCATCTATGGTGGTGGTAACCTAGTAGTTTATTACTTGCATCCAATCAATTTTTAGTTTCAACAACTAGTCTATCTTTTCTTTGGTCTAGGTAATAGTTTTTTTCATTTTGGGATTGAAATATTAGTATTCTAGTCTTATCAACAAATTATTTAGTAGTTCAAGAAGATCACAAAAAAAAATTGTATATTCTATATATATATTCTCTTGAATAATTTCACTTATGGTAAGACTAGTCCTTTTAGATTCTTCTTCTATGAAGTGCCATACTTTCTGGTCTAACCATGTTTCAATATCTCATTGTCTTGGTAACTATCTTAGCATAGTTTACTCTACAAGGAGTGTTTCAACACTCACCACACCATTGTTAGCAGAGGTTATTGATGCAATAAAACATGTTAAGGACAAAGATAGATAAGTTTTGTTATATATGCATATGATGGTATAGAGAATTAATTACTAACAGAGATGTGATAGAGATGAATTACAGTGTGATAGATATGAACTAAGATTACATGAGATTTTTATTAAGTTATGCAAAAAATTAAGATTAATTTTAGATAATATTAAACCAAACATTAAACATGATAATGCAAATAATAAATAAAATAAGAAATATGATAGGTAACCATAACCAAAAAGCATATATTGAATCTCATTAAAAGGGTCATCATCTTCTTCATATAAACATACATATATATAGTCATTACAGTTTCTAAATATTCATATTCTTCTCATACATTGGTTCCAAAGAGAGGAGACTATTCATATTCTATTCCTTTACAACTCATAGAGGATAAAACAAAATAGATATAGCCAACAATTTCATATATAATGCATTAATATTCAAAGAAGATCTTGCACAATGTTACATATCCATTTTATCTCCAAAAAAAATTCTTATCAAAATGGAGAGAGTTTACAAATGGAAAATTATAAGATATTTAGGAGAAAGGAGAGAGAGAGGGAGCATGTTATTTTACATCATTAATTGAGTTGCCATCCTTATTGATTTTTGAAACATCTTTGATCTAATTAGGATGAAAAGACTTTGAGAAGAAATAAATGTTATACTATACTCTCCAATCCACAAATCCATTTTATTTTATCTTCTACACCATCTCCACTTACTTTCAATGTAAGGACAAAGTCCTCATATCCATAGATTTGATAGAGCGATGCCTAAGTCTACTTTTAGCAGCTATAGGTACCTGTTTATCAAAGATATGACTATGTAGATATACAAGACACTCATTTATTAATCATAAACCTACCCATATTTCAAATATGATCATATGTCTTATTATAGAATGAAAACCAATCTCATTTATTGGTTTTCATATAGTTATATCCATGAAGATATTACATATTGCATAACATTGTTATTGAATAATATTAGGTCTAAAGAAACTTATTTTTCCTCTAAAACTTATGAAAACCAAGGACTTATTGTACATGACGTTGAAAACACAAAAATACTAAGTCTATATGCTCTAGATCCTCTAATAGAGTTATTGATTGAGCTTAAATGACATCCTTTAAATATCCTCCCTAGTTTAACCTGAGTCAAATTTAACCTCTATTTGAAGTCCCTGACTTTCAAATTTTAACAATGGTTGTCGATCTTGATTTGGGCCTTCTAAAATTATGACATATATTAGCTCTTCATTCATTCTTAGGATCTTGCTATTAGTTTTTTGACTCCTTAAACTCATGCATACCATATATCTCCATTTATATGAATAAACATGAGCCATCGATCTTCTTCTAATCTAGCATGGTTGAGACACTTGTCACCCATAATTACTCACCATTAGATCAGATTAACATGATTACATGTGCAACATCAATCTAAGTAGACCCAATAACTTGAGCTTAGTACATGCACCATTGGATATATATTATTCTCTTGAGATTACACCACTTGTCACTTGTACATTCACCCTAGAGATCCTTTGACCTTTTGACTTCATGCTCATTATTGATCTTTGATAAATGATCAAATAGACTCCATTAGATCTTCAAGACCTATTTGTATTATTATTTGATGAATGCTATGATATATTCATTTGGGTACCTAAGATATTGACATTTTTCATCTCTATATTCATCCTTGGGAACTTTGAATTCAAATAACTATTTCATGAAGCTTAAACTTGACAGCCACTGACATTTCATTTTGCAAGTCTAACTTTAAAGGATTATATCTTGAGATAGATAACTCATCAAGATAAAAAAAATTAGGTGACCTTTTTAAAATTAAAAAACATCATGTCCATGTGGTCTTTTGGCCTTGACCAATTCCATAAGTGTATTTATCAAATGTGCAACCAGACTAGCTTCTTCATCCCTACACGATGTGCTTGAGCTGGTATTGTTATTATGGAATTATGCAATAAATTATTATCCATTTAGAAGTTCCAAAAGAACCTATAATACTTTGTGTAATATATTTCATGCCCTTAAATGCTTGAAACATGATGAGACCCTATTAGTCTTTTTCATTTTGTAATTGTAGACCTGTTTCCAAGCCTACTTCCCAAGGATCAACAAATTGCAATATAATATTGCTTAAAGTGTTTCAAAATCTTTGTAAGAAATATGAGATATTATTATTTTAATTTTGGTCCACTCATTCTATCCATAACTTTTCTCATTTTTTGAAACCATTTATTGGCAAAAGGTCCTTATGTGGGATAAATTTGGCCAACATTTCTAGTGACATCTTGGGGTTGTATGCCTATGATGCAAATACTGGTGGCCTTAAACTAGTATATTGGGAATATAGAGTCTTAATTATTTTCTCTCAATTTTAATTAAATTGACTCAAGGTTGAGCCTTTCTAGAAGACTTCCTCTTAAAGCAAAATGGGAAAAAAGTAAAATAAAAAATTATGCCCTAAGCTCTCATTGAAAGAGAAACACACAACTGAAAGGAAATGTACAAAAACCACTTAGAGGAAAGCATAAAAACCTACTATAATATGTTAAAATATCATACAATATATACAAAATATTCCAATAACAAGGATTAAAATGAATGCCATTGACTAGAATGGGTAATACCTCTCCATCCAGTTGGGCAAGATGAAATGCATTATGTTGTTTGCATCCATAGATCAAATAAGGACCAATCCATAAGCTATAAAACCTAGTATGGTTGCTTATCTTGGCCATATTTAAGTCCCATTTGAGGATTAGGTTCCCTTCCTTGAAGTCCTTTATTATGGATCTCTTGTTAAAGGATTTCTTGACTTGAGCTTGATATGACTCTAATATATTCATTACAAGGTCCCTAATTTCTCCAATATCCATGAGCTCTATCATCTTCACATTCATAGGTTCATTCTCCATTAACTCAATCTAATGGGATAAATTCAATGTAGGTATTTTAAGATAAATGGGAAATTTGGCTTCCCTTCCATATATAAGGACATATAGATAATTGCTAATGTAAAATTTAGGAGTCACTCTGTCATCCCATAATGTTATCTTTAGCTTTATATGCCACACTCTTTGATTCTCTTCCATGATCCTCTTGATAATATTTATCCACTTATTATTTATGGACTCTTCCAATCTATTTCCTTAGGGTTAGTAATTAGATGATGTATTGAGGTAAATACCTAACTTAAGTTCCTATTTACTTGTCTTCATACCCATAAATGTTAAGGAATTATCTAAAATTATAATAGTTGAGACACCAAACATGGTCACTATGTCATCATAGAAGTCTAATACTATTATTTCATTATCTTATTTTAAAGCAATTGCTTACACCCACTTATTGAAGTATTTATCTATAGTGAGCACCCCTTATGTCCTACACTTGAAGGTGGATTTATCATTCTTATGAAGTCTAACCTCCATTGCATGAAGGGTTGATCCACCTAAATTAGGTTGAATGGAAGAGCTGATAATCATTGTTTGCCTAAAAATAGAGAACACTTTTAACATTTCTTGACCCAAGCATAGGCATCCTTGAAAATTCTAGGCTTTTAATAACCAACCCTCATTATTTTTTCTACTATTTTTCTTAGAGTAAAATGGCCTCCTATAGGTTCATCATAAAACTTCTCCAAGAGATTTTTCACTTAATTATCATCAATGCACCTAATAAGTACCCCATTGAGGTCCCTTATGAAAATAATACCATCAACTAATGCATAAGTTATGGAATCAAACCTAAAATACCTTGTTTTTTCTATGTCCAAACCTTGAGGGCATTCTCCTATCATCAATAAATATGCCATATCTTGGAGCCATCTATTATGAAGTGGAGGTACATCTATTTGTGAGTTGTCTTGTGTCACCAAAATAACTTCTTTGTAATCTTGAAGGTCATCCACCATATGTTCACACAAATCTTTGCCTATTATCAGCTTGGTGACTTTGATCTCCACATCATACTCCATGACCTTGGTAATATAGCCTACTCTTTTTTCTTTCAAATCCTTGTTGAGGAAAAAGTCCCTTACCCTAGGATGAGACACCATAAGATAAATCTTTTTGTTAGAAATCATTGGCCTAAATTTTTCGAGGCTTCTTAAAGATATAATAACCTAGTTTTCTATAAAATTGTACCTCACCTCATATCCCTCTAGTCTTTGGCTAAAAAGGTAATTGGCTACTCAATTCCTTCACCATTCTTCTACATCAGCATAGTTGATATGTTGTCAACATTGGAAAAAGTGTATAATATGAAATTGTTTGATAAATCAGGATTCATGAGTAAGGATGCTTGGGAAATGGCTTGATTGATGACTTTAAATGTATTTTTACCTTCATTTGACAAAGAAAACACTTGGATTTATTTAACATGGTAGTGATGGGTTTGACTAGGTTTTCAAAACTAGGTATAAATCTTCTCACAAAGTTTATCTTCCCAAGGAAGCTCTAGATTCCTTTCTTGTGATTAGGTAGAGATAATTCTATCATGGAACTTATTCTATGAAGGTCAATGGATAATACTTCCTTTGAAATAATGTGACCCAAAATTTTTCCTTCATGAATATTAAACACATATTTCTTGGGATTTAAAGAGATCCCATACTCTTTACATCTTTGGAAGATCAACCCTAGATGATCCATGTGCTCACTAGATTTTTTATTGAAAACTATGATTTCATCCAAGTAGACTAGTACCATTTGATTTGGTAACCCTTGGAAATCCATGTCCATGGCTCATTGGAAAGTTGCCCCAGCATTTGAAAATCTAAAAATCATCTTTTGGTAAGCATATGTTCCCCAATTGGTTGTGAAGGTAGTCTTATACTAATCTTCTTCTCTTACTAACACTTGGTTGTATCATAAATATCTATCCAAAAGAGAGAAACATTTTTAACTAACAACTATCTAAAGGAGTTAATCCATAGATGGTAATGGATAGTGATCTTTAAAAGAGACCCTATTCATATCCCTAAAGTCAACACACAATCTAGTTTAACCATTCTTCTTCCTCATAGGTACCAAATTGGATACCCATGAGGAGTTCTTAATGGTAAAAATGATATTGGATTCAATTAATTTGGTCAGTTATTTCCTCATAAAATCTTCAATTTTAGGTTTTATAGGCCTCTACTTCTACTTGATAGGATTGGAATTAACCTCTAGTTTTATAGTGTGTTTGGCCATATTGGGATCAAAGCCACTTAGGTCACTATATTCCCAAGCAAAGATATGTGCATATTATTTACAAAGTTTTATGAAATAATTCCTTTCATCTTTAGTGCTTACCTTTCCAATCTTGAGGAGCTTGTCTTTGAAGATAAGGACTCTTTCATAGTTCTTTTCACTTATTGACATCATTGCCTTGTCTTTTAACTGAACAATTTGCTCCTAATACAAGTGTTGAAACTTTTCCTAGTTTATGGAGTAAAAATCTAATTCCTACTAAAATAAATATGCAATTTTCTTATCATTCTCAAAGACCTACCAATGAGGTTTATTGTCTGGAACTAATGGTATTAATACCACTTTGACATTTGGCTACACCTTGATCCCTTTTAACTCATTGGGGATATCAAATTCATATCCTATAGCTACCAACCTATCAACATGTCCTTTTTAGTTCCTTAGATCTAATTGGATGTTAAATATACAAAATCCTCAATTAGGTCTGACACTCTATGTTTTTAAGAACTCATCAAAGGGTTCTTGGTGATATTCTATCCTCTAACCTGGTTCACTATCATCTTACTATCCCCATAAACTTGCAACTGCTTGATCCCTCTCTTATTAGCCTATTGGAGACATAGATGAGACCATATTTTATTGAATTATAAGAGAAAATTAATTAGAACTTGTAAGAATAGAAATACTTGTCATTGGAATGGGATACTAGCATTGCACCTGCACTTGCTCCATATTTTCTCCTTGAACCATCAAAATATAATTTCCATAAGCCACTAAGATTCGCTTAAGGTTCAATGAGGGATGGAATGGACTGATTCTTTTCATGTAAGTAGTATACACCCACATCCCTCTCTTCAACCCCTTATAAAGGATCAACCAAATGATTTTCATTCCATAATTCATCTAAGAACATATCTTGTATCTCCTCAAGATGAGTGTTTAGTTCTTGACAAACTGTAAATGCATCTTCATCAATGATGGTACAATTGATATTTATGATATTTGGCTCATAAGGCTCTATGTGGAATTGTGTAATGGGCTTAGGATTAATAGATAACTTAGTTTCATACCTTATAAATTCCATGTATGACCAATCTACTATAAGATAACCTCTAATATTTGTAGTGAATTCCCTAGATAGACAAAGGGGAAAATGAGGAGGTACATCTAAGATCAATATATCTTGAACCACTGAGAGACTAGGACAAGAATGCAAGGTCAAGTTGATATCTTGATGATACAAGATGGATTGGTGGAAGAACCATCAATTTGTATAACTCCCTTAGACTGGGGTTCATATTTTAGACCAAGTTGGTCTACTATAGACTTTGGCATTACTAAGGTTCTATCCCTACTATCTACCAAGTAATTATACACTAAAGAGTCACCAATGATTATTGAATGTATAAGGGAGGAGGTTTGACCACCTTTCTTGGTTACATTTCATTTATTCCTTTGGTTGCATTACTGAGAACCACATTCTCCTTAACTAGTGGTTTTTCAAAAACATTGATTCTTGACAACCATTCTTGAAGGATGTCTACCTAACTAGGCATGGAGAGAATATCCCACATTGGCACACTCAGATTATACATTTTCATTTGTTCTACAATGTTGATGTTTGAACCACCAACATTTGGTTGTGCTTTGGGAGCCACAACTACACTTTGAGATTGTGAGTTTTGAGGGACAAAAACATTCCCCTAATTTTGATTCCTTGGAAATATTGGAGCCTTTAGAATAGCAACAGTTCCATTTGGCTTTGATATTAAAGGTGTAATGGTAGGAGGCTCCTTGACTACTTCTTGATTACTATCCATGTTCTATCTTTTGAACCTTGTATTTGCTACCAATATAATGTATGCATGGCTAGAGCTAACCTATTAATTAAGTGCATAACACTATTCCTACTCATAATTCACCATTGTATCACCCAACTGGATTGGTCCTTAATCATGGATTTGACCTTGTTGAGGTTATTTTGGTTTTATAATCATGGGTACCTCTATGTTATGAGCCATATGAGCTTGATTATACACATAATTATTAGTATATTATTATTGATCATTGAAAGCTTGAGTGAAATCAATGGTTAAAATAATGGATTAGCAAAAATATTGATTCCAAGTGGTACCATCAACTTCTTGAGAAACATTATTCTAGATGGGGACTAAAGGGTCGAAAGTTCTTACAACATTTGGATTATAGTTACTCTATCTATTATAGTTAGGTTACCCTTATCCTTGGCCTTGACCTTGGCCTTGGAACTTTCCTTCATAGGGTGGTCTATTTTCTTGATATGATTGTTATTGAGGTTGATATGAGGCTTGGTAAGTCATATTAAAATTTTGTTGCCTCTTAACATTCACTATTTCATTTACCAAATATTGGAACATGATCTTAAGCTCTTAAAAGTTCTTTTATTCTTGGGAATCAGTAGATCCACTAGTGGAAGCCTTTTTTTGCTTAGGTGAGGGTATAGCAATAATTATAGGCATAGAAGGAATGACAACAAAGGGAGGAATAAAAATGGAGGGGGTGGTATGATCTCAGGGAATAAAGGCATTGGTGGTCTAGGTGTAAATTACTAGCCTACACTAGACAAGTTTTCTCTCTAATTGGCACCTCATATGCATTTGGCAAAGTGTTTCCTCTCATGGACTGGATCATTATTATAATGTCACTATTTAGGGCCTTCAAATAGTAAAAAATGAAAATTAATGGGTAGGCCTAATAGAGACTAGGATTATATCCCAATTCTTTTGGAACCTTGTGTTAAATTCTTGCATAACTTCATGATGGGTTCTTTGAATTATGGTTAATTTCTCTACAAGTGATTAATGTCCACTTTTATCTTCAAATCTCTTACACAATGCATCTCCTAACTAATCCCATGTTATAATAGAATTAGCAATAAGGCTTGTATACCAGTCTAAGGCTTTACCTTTGAATGAGATGACAAATAACCTAATTACTACATTTTTCTCATTGATGTCATGAATGTTGTAGAAGTTGTCTATATCCATGAGGTGATAAGAAAGGGTTGTAGCTTGGTCTCTAATAAAATAAGGGAAACTTTTAAGATATGCTACTAGAATAGGATCATACTAAGGGAGGTCTAGAGTACTTTAACCATTATAGGCCATAAAAGGAAAATCTCTAGGGGCTGCCATGGTAATGAAAGGGTTTAACAAATATCTTCTTGTAGGGGCAGGCCTTAAATTGAATTAGGAACAAAGTTTCCTTTATATGGGTATGTATTATAAAATCTTAATCTCTTTACAAAGCTTAAAGGTAATTCAATGAAATCAAAGGGAATACCTCTGGAATATGACCTTGTAGTCACCTTTGGCATCAAATGTAGTCACTACTCTGCTACCAGAATGTTGAATCTTCTTTTGGAGTCACTAGATGTTATTGCTTGGAAGCTATAACTACTATAAACTGATCAAGATAATATCAAACTTTGACCAATATTTTTCAAACTATAGTCCCACTAGGCATGCCAAAAACTATTGTAGCATCAATTTACACCCTTGGAGAGAGTTCTTTAGGCTCTCTCCAATTGAGTGACACTATGGGAATAATCCCAAGCTATGAGTCATCTATGATGGGGTTTGACTTTTGGAGAAGGTTGACTTCCTCTTGATGGATCACCTATAATAATTTTTACATTGGGAAAAGGGTTAGAGAAGGGGTAAAGGGTCACTAAGAAGGATAAAAGGGTGATGCACCAAATTTAAATGAGAACTCACATAAGCATGAAATAAACACTGAGGAAGCATAAGACAATGCTAGCTCACATAATCTCAAAAACTTAAATCGTTGAATAAGTGTTTCATAAATTAGGTTCAAGAAGCAATGAATGAAGGAAAAGAGGAGTTCTAAGACTTACTGAGAGCTTGTATTAATGATATAAATAACACTAAATTAGACCTATAACTAACTTAAAGACACCTAGAAATGAGAAAAAAAGGATAATGGGCATGGAAGATTCTCCTTCATAATTCCATCATGCACAAGATTTGTTACACATAATTTAGAGGGGAGAGATAGGTAAAGAAAGTATTTATTGATTCAAGAGGTATTTGATAGGTTCTAACCTTATCAAATGAGAGGATTTGATCTTTAAAATTGAGAGAGAATTTATTATCAAAAGTGAGAGAGAAAGGGAAGAGAGGGGGAACACACCATCTGAGATCATTAATTGAGCTTCCATCATTATTGATTTATAAACCATATTTGCTTTAGTTATGATTAAAAGGATTTAATAATAAATAAATGTTCCACTTACTCTCTAATCCCTGAATCCCTTTGCTTTGATTTTCTATGCCATATCCACTTAATTTCAATATGAAGACAAAGTCCTCATATCCATAGACTTGAAAGAGCCATGCCTAAGTTTAATTTTAGCAACTACAAGTACCTATTTATAGAATATATGACTATGTTGATAGAAAAAACACTCCTTTATTAATCATAAACCTAACCCTATTTCAAATCTAAGCATAGGTCTTACTATAGATTGAAAATCAATCTCATTTATTGGTTTTCATATACCTATATCTATGAAGAGATTACAAACTACATAACATCATTCTCGAATCATATTAGGTATAGACAGACCTATTTTACCTATGAAACTTATGGAAGCCAAGGACTTATTATAAATGATGTTGAAAACATAATAAAATTGAGTCTACATATTCTAGATCCTCCAATAGAGGTATCAACTGAGCTTCAAAGGCATCCTTTGAAATATCTACCCTAGTTCAACCTAAGTTAAATTCAACCTTTGTTTGGAGTCCCTAACTTTCAAATTTCAACAATGTCCATTGATCTTCATTTGGGCCTTCTCAAATTATGCCATCTATCAGCTCTTCATTCATTCTTAGGATCTTGATGTCATCTCTTTGAATCTTTAACCTCATTCACATCATATATCTCCATTTGTATGAATGAATGCAAGCCATATATACTCTACTAGTCTAACATAATTGAGAAAATTGTCACCCACATATTTTATCTTAGGATCCACTAACCTTTTGACCCATTTCTCATCATTAGATCTAATTTGTATGATTTCTTGAGCACCATTGATCTACCTAGACCCACTAACTTGAGCTTCATTCACACACCATTTGATCTAGATTATACTCCTAAGATTATGTCACTTATCACTTGCACATTCACCCTAGAGATCCTATGACCTTTTCACTTGATTCTCATCGTTGATCTTTGATGCAGGGTCAAATACACTCTGTTATATCTTTGAGACCCACTACCCTTGCCAATTAATGGGTGTTGTTAGATATTCATTCAAGCACCCAATATATTGATATTTGTTAGCTTTGCATTCATCTTTGGGAACTTTTAATTCAAATGGATATTTCACAAAGCTTAAACTTATCATCCGTGTGCATGTTTCATTCTACAAGCCTAACTTTAAAGGCTTATATCTTGAGATAGAGAACTCAACAAGATAAAAAAATACACATGAGACCTTTTTGTCATGAAAAACATCATGTCCATAGGGTTTTTTGGCCTTGAATGATTCCCTAAGTGTATTTATCAAATGTGCAACAAAATTGGCCTATTCATCCTTGTGTAATGTGATCATGATGGTCTAGTTATTTTGGACTTGTGAAATAAACTAGTATCCCTTAGAAGGCCCCAATTAACTTCTAAGACTTTGTGTAGTCTATTTCATACCCATGAATGCTTGAAATACCATGAGACCCTACTAGTCTTTTTCATTTTACAATCCTAGATGTGTTTCCAAGCCTACTTCCCAAGGATAAAAAAATTGCACTTTAACTTCCTTAAAGTGTTTCAAAATATTTATAAACAATACGAGATATTATTCTTTTACTTTTGGTCCACTCATTCCATATATAACTCTTCTCACTTGTTTAAACAATTTCTATGCAAAAGATCCTTATGTCGGCCAAATTTGGCCAATAGGGCCTTCCCTTTACTCATGTCATGTGGACATTGGGGGCATATGCTTATTTGATCATGATAAATCCATGTTATATTAATCTATGATAACTTTACATTATCATTTTTGAGTTTATATATTTACACATGCCTTTATCCATGCTTATAGATTTTTCAGTGTATTTGATATGTTATTTACTTAACATTTGTTGCTAATACATAAGATTCATGGGCTAGTATTTTATGTTTTTATTAGTTGTTTATTGTTAATGATTTCATTTTTTCAATTACTTGGGTGTGTTCCTTGCTTTTTATTGTCATGCATTGTATTACTCATTCAATAATTTGAATATTCTCCATTAATTCTGGCCTTCATGCCTAAGTTTGCCTATTGTGATTTGTATATGTCATGATTTATTGTATGTTGAAATTTGAATATGTCATTCTCTAATTTGTGGAAATTTGAATAATTTATGTTCCTTTGATTTTGTTACATTAGAACATGCCTTCCATTTTAGGTCTCCTTGGACCATTATATTTTGATTTTGTTTTTAGTGCTCTTGTGTGTGTGCTTGATTGCTTATTTATCTTATATTTTTACTATCTAAATGTTGCCATGATATATATCATGCATCTTAGGACTTGATGTGATGACATTATATGTGATTCAATGATATATCTACCTAGACATGTTTCTCCTATATGGTACATGATTCATTCATAGTTTTCATGGTTACCTTATCCTTTTGGTAAGTTAACAACCAATTGTTACTCCCCTCACCTCAGAAGGGGGGCATATTATTGGGTGAATTCCATAGATTCATGGATTCCACATTATTCATATATTTAGATATACATGGGTCATGTTATGGAAACATATTCTCCATCCTTACATCAGTTTTCAATTTTAGATTATAGTTGATACATATATGGAAACAAGTTCTCCACACTTACATAGTTTGTAAATTGGACAAAATTTATAGTTATATGATCTAAATACATAGTTTTGGTAGAATTCTATATATTGGTACCATTGTTATACCTAGATTTCAGCATGAGACTACACACACACACACACACACACACACACACACACACATTATAAATCTAAAATTTGATTTCATTTTATAATTTAGGTGTTCTTTAAATTATATATATATATGTGTGTGTGTGTGTGTGTGTGTGTGTGTGTGTGTGTGTGGGGTGTGTGTGTATATATATATATATATATATGTATATATATATATGTATATATATATATATATATATATATATATATATATATATATATATGTATATATATATACATATGTGTGTGTGTGTGTGTGTGTGTGTGTGTGTGTGTGTAAAGAACACCTAAATTATAAAATCAAATCAAATTTTAGATTTATAATCTTTTATGGACTTTAACTCACTAGGTTGAACTATCACAGAATGTATTGATCCAATCTACTATAGTAGTTAGTTTAATTTTAGTATGGTTGAGGTGATTAAATCACTCAATATTTTCAAATTTATAGGTTGAAATTTATTGCATCATCTAACCACACCATATTTATAGTATGTGTTGGTTTGGTTCACTCATGATCACTAGGTTATAAATATTATTGGGTTCTATGGCTAAACTAATCTCAACTTTTAGGTGGCAACTCAAATTTTCTCTAAGGTTAGGGGAAAGTTTTATCCTTCAATATTTTTATATTTATGCACTTTATAAATTTATATTTGTCCTAATATCATATCTAATGGTTCATAATGATACATACTTTCAAATCAAATTTCTAAAAGGTAAGGCAGTTGTTGTAGATGATATTTTGTGATCATGTAGCACCTTAGTCTTGTACACTTGGAAAGATTATACCTTGTTTGTTCCTCTTAGTTATACACATGCCTTGCTTCCATAAGCTACTAATATTCTCTATCTTCTACCCTTTTGCCTACCTCTTAATCTAACCAGTCTTATATTGATGATGTAGACATTTTGTCTTTCCCAAAATGCTTAAAATATACTTATATTACACTTTACAAGTTATGATCCTATACATGTCTTACTATTCCTTAAACACTAACATTTGGGGTAGACACTAGCATTAACATTATTGTCTTTCCCTAACACAAGTGTCCAGTACCCTAAATTCATCTAATTTTCAAATTAAATGTATTTAAATGGTTGTCCTAAGTGATTTAAAGTGAGTTTTCTCTTGATATGATTGGTATAAATATAATTTCAACCCTCATTCATTCCTCACCTAGCAATTAGATCAAAGAGACCAAGGCACTTATCAAAAGCACTTTATCAAGCAATAAATTGATCAAAAGCTTCTCTATTTCCACACCATTCATAGGTAAACACATATAAATTCCTGAATTAACAAAGGAGTATTTATAAGGTCTCATTTTTGAAGTTATAAGCTAGGTCACTATTGCACTTACCTTACACATAGTGCATGATTCACACACAAACTAGCACATATTAAAAATAAAATGACTCTAAGGCCCTCTTCTAGAGTATTGGATATAGGTAGTGCCCTTTGAAAGTGGGTTAATTTTAGGTTAGTTTAACACTATGTCCCAACAAATCTATTTTTCCAAAAGGTCACATTAAAGATGGAAATATAAGGTTTTACCATTTCACAAGGAGTGATAGTCCATGAGCTAGATTTGAATGCGCTAGAGTGAAGATTAAGCCAATATAAGAAGCATATAGGTGATCACATCTTATTTTATCTAATATTAAATATAATACACTATCATCAAACCTATATAGTAGTATTGGTTAAACCATCCCAATATTATGCAACTATCAATAGAGCTAGAGGCACCAGATCTAAAATCTGACAAGTTTTCTAGAATTAGCTTCCTACCTACTTTCAACTTGTTCCAGATACATATTTACATTATCATCATAACAAGTTAAGAACATATATGTTATATAAATATATAAATAAATCATATTTTTTCTTTCAATTCATAGCATATCTTAGTTTAATAAATTTAGCATATGGTACATTTGAGTTTATCATTTAATTAAAATGTTATAGATATACTATTAACCCTTGTGCCCTATAATTTATATATACTTAACCATAACTACCCAAGAAGATGTAAATATAAATTAGGGTTAAACATTTATTGAACCTAATCCAAGTGAATGCAAAATTTTCTAATTCTTAGGGTTTTAATCTAGTTAGGGTTCCAGATGGTTGTACTTTTTAATTTCCTCTTGGTACTATTTTTCATGTAACCTAGGTGTATCCCTAGATTAGGGGGTTTATATATTGAATACGTTGATCTTCCCCTCAACCCATCCAAGGTGTATCAAACCAATGATGGATCTCATACCTTGGAGCATGATGATACCAATGTTAATAATGAGAAATACGTTGATAAAGTTATCATAGAATGATATTATGATAATGAAAATTAGGAAACAAATGAAAATGATCAAGTAAACATGATCAAATACATACAATTGAAATATTTCATGATCATATTTGATAAAATTGTGAAGATATTGATAAGGTCTTAAAAAATATATTTGAATCCAAATATTCAAAAACTTTAGTGGACACATACCTCCCCTTGAACACTTTACAACTGAATAAATCTAATGGGGGCATGGATTATGTGTTTAAATATTTGTTCCCTAAAACTATTATTGATACATATATTATATAATTACCTATTATTTCAACACAAATACTAGTTTCAATGCCTATTACTACTCAAAACATGCTTTCATGCTCTTTGGTGAAAACTCAACTAGCTAATCTAAATCCCTATGGGTCTATAGTTCAAACACTCCTTCAATTAATAAATGATTTAGAGGTCAAGGTTATAAAAATTGAACAAAAATATTTAAAATACCCTCATGATATAGATTCACAAGATGTGTTGCATAACCCTCTTGCACTTGAGATCTCTTTAATTTTTTTTATCAATTGGATTTATTGCATTGAAGTTCACATTTTATGATGGAAAGGGTGATCTTGAATAACATCTTTGAAACTTTTATATATCATGCCTTCACTATGCCTCCAAAGATAAAATTTTGACCAAATTATTTCTAAAGAGCCTCAAGGACTATGCTTCGAGGTGGTTTTATGACTTATCTCTCCAATCTATAAAAGAATTCAAACTATTAATAACTTATTGATTATTAGAATTTATGGTTATTGATTGGTTAATTAATTTTTTGGTTAAGTTGTATTTCATATATTGATGTATGGACAATTATATGTAGCTTATTTACATGATCATTAATTTGTTAAGTTATCTATACTTGCGTGTTATGTATATGATGATCATGTTTATTTAGTTCATTACAATATTATATTGTGGATTTTATATTTATTCAACCTAACTACCTTTATTATTTTGAGGTGGATGTAGGATATATCTATGTCTTAGACTATTATAGAGGGAGGGCATAATCAGATAGGGTGGTGTAGATGGAGGCATTGAGGGAATGATAGAATGGAAACTAAGAACCTACACACCCCAAAAATAGTATAATATGTTTTTGATAAGTGTATGAATTAGATAGCTTATAGTTGATTTTAGTTATAATCATTTTTGTTATGATTAATTTGGTTTTGTGTTTGTTAATGTGATATTTAAACACTTATATGTGTTGTCTTACTTAGCTTACTTCAAATGATGATGTTACTATAATGTGTGCTTTAGAATCTTTAATTTCCCTTGCTGATGTCTTTGGTAATTATGTGAATAATTATACAAACATTATTTCTTCCCTAAATTACTATAACTATAATAATCTAAGTCAAAATATCTCCAAAATTATCAATGTCTTTTTTATCAGATACATTACTAAAGATATGGGGGACTCGATTGCTTTGTTTGTTAATTTAATATTAAATATACTAAGTTAGAAAGTGTGTGTTATAATGTAACTTGGCATGATATTTGTATTAAGTCAATTTTATAGTATTTAAATTATTATTATTGTTATAATGTTTAATTGATTTTGGGAAGTCAATATTAACATTCATAATATTTGAAAGAATTATAATTATGTAAAAGGTTTGAGATATTAGGGTTTGTTTTGGTGTTTACATTATGTCAATCAGATATTATGCAAAACATAGACTTAACTTTGTATTTACATCGTAAATACATGGAGTTATGACCAAATTCTATGAGTTTGTTTTCATGCAAAGATTTATTCATTTATATCATAATTAGCATAAGGATTTCTAGAAGAGAAATGGGGAATTCAGTTAGCATGAACATAACATGCAAGAGAATAAGAGGGGAAAAGGAAAATCTTGTAGGGTACATAACATAGATAAGTAAGAAGAATGTGAGGTTTGAGATAAATTGGAGAAGGTATTACCAATTTGGTAGAACTATGATTTCATTTAGCAGGTAGGTCTATTGATTAAATTCATATTTGTTTTGTATGAGTTAAATCAATGAATTCTAGTAAAATTTTAAAGGGTTAAGGGTTTTAATTTTTATTATTTTGAAAAGTGTAGGAAAATTGGGGTCATATACCTAGCACTAGGGATGGATAGGCCATCCATAGAGCTAGGTATATGACTCTAAAACCCTAATACAAATGATATGTTCCCTAATTTTTTTTCCAAAATATAAAATATGGAGTTATAATTTAGAAACTTCTTTGAGGTATTTACAAACTAGTAGAATGGGTAACATGGACTAACCTATGTGAACTTTTCTATTTGATTTTTAGGGAGTAAAAACCATACCAAGAGTTCTAGGTTAAATTTAAGAATAATGGATTTAACTCTTTGAATTTTAATAGAAATGTGGGTTTCAATATAAGCTCAATCTTTTAAATAATATGTTGAAGCATTCTTCCTTTATTCAAATTAAACTAGGTGATCAATTATGTTTAAATCAAGTTAATATTTTCACAAAAACCCAACTAGGGCATGGCTAAATGTGAAAGTTGAACTGAGATGGAAAATATATCAGGAAATAGAAAAACTCAAACCCTAGCATTGTTTGGTGTTTTCTTTAAGTCACTTAAACTAAAAGAAACTTCTATTTTGTGTAGAATAAATTATGAAGTTTGGGTTCTTTTTATGAAATTTAGAAACAACTAGAAAAATATAAATATACATAAGCATATACATATAATTTATGGGTTTTGATTAAAATATTTGAGGACATGTATACATACATAAATACATACATGTGTGTGTGTGTGTGTGTGTGTGGGTGCGCGCGCGCGCGTGCGTATGTATACATACATACATATATATATATATATATATGTATGTATGTATGTATGTATGTATGTATGTATACATGTCCTCAAATATTTTAATCAAAACCCATAGATTATATGTATATGCCTATGTATATTTATATTTTTCTAGTTGTTTCTAAATTTCATAAAAAGAACCCAAACATTCATACACACACACACACACACACATATATGTATACGTATATGTGTGTGTGTGTGTGTGTGTATGAATGTTTGGGTTCTTTTTATGAAATTAGAAACAACCAGAAAAATATAAATATACATAGGCATATACATATAATATATGGGTTTTGATTAAAATATTTGAGGACATGTATAGATACATACATACATACATACATACATACATACATATATATACATATATATATATATATATATATATATATATATATATATATATATATATGTATATATATATATATATGTATGTATGTATGTATGTATGTATGCAAGTATGTATACATGTCCTCAACTATTTTAATCAAAACCCATAGATTATATGTATATGCCTATGCATATTTATTTTTTTCTAGTTGTTTCTAAATTTCATAAAAAGAACCCAAACATTCATACACACACACATATACGTATATATATATATATATATATATATATATATATCTATGTGTGTGTGTATGTATATATATATATATATATATATATATATATATATATAGATGTATATATATATAGATGTATATATATATAGATGTATAGATGTATATATATACATATATATCCATATATATATACATATACATATATGTATATGTATATGTATGTATGTCTATACACACACACACACACACACACACACACACACACATATTGTGCACCTATATAAACTTATATCTTTGTGTCAATATTATGATGGAACTATAAATGGTGATTATAAGTAGATTGGCTATTTATTGTGGTTATATTTGAGAATTTCATTTTGATCACTAAAGGATAGATTTCCTTGTAAATATACCATGGTTGTGTAATCCTTTTAATACTATTATGCTTGTAACACAAAATGATTTTAGTAACCATTAAGAGTAAATCTATATAAATCCATTCATATTATTAGATATGTTTATATATATGACTGTGTATAGTAAATACTGTTACAAATAGAGACATATAATTTTTAAGTTATGGTTATGGTTTGTCAAGTATAAATAATAGAATACAGTCAAATTACTATAGTTCAGTCTTTGAATAGAAATTTGAAAAGAATTTAATAAATTTTGATTTTGAAAATGAATATAACTATATATAACATACTCTTAAATAATGGATAGAATAATTTTCGACCTATATTATATCATATACAACTTGCATATATTGTTGATGATTATGTACATTATTAAGATAAACGATGAATTTGTATGTGTATATTTAATTACTTTAATTGTCAAGATTGTATGCATTTTGAGATAGAAAATTAAGATCTATTGGATTTATATAATGCAACTATAACACTATAGTTAAATATATTTTGGGATATTAGAAGGAATTTAATATGGATATAGATTATTATATACATAAAAATATATATGCATGATACTCTTACATTATTATTAGAATGTTATTTCAATTTGAGTATACCATATGCTTTAATGAATATAATGATGGACAATTAAACACATTATATGTTAAATCAAGGATGTATTAAATTGCATTTGTTTACTTAATTTAATGATGTTAAACTTAGAAGTGAACTTAAGGAATTCAAGGAAATTATAATTGTGTGTTATTTGATAATATTTAGCTCAATCCATTTAGCATTAATTGGCTTATGAACAATTTAGTTATGCAACTATGAAATGGAAATAAAGTGGTTGTTTAATAAGCTCTTAGTTGTTGATATGATTATCTATCTAATTATAATATTACCTAGATGGTTTGATTGTTATGATGTTTAGTATTATTTTAATGGTTTGAATATTTTGAAATATGGTTATATATCTAATTTTATTATGATATAAGTAAACTTAAATGTTTAGAGCTTTATGTTGTATTTGATGTAGTAAATGCTAGTATTAGAGACTTTCTTGTATTAGCATGTATTATACCTTCTATTAAAGAAAACCCATTTTGAAATATATTGGTTTTAATATTATTAAATATATAAAACCAAAATGACCCTAAATAAGTAGGTGAGATGAATTACACTTACTTGATTAGTGTCACTAATATGTAGAGATGGTGTAATCTAATTGAGTGGTGTGTATGAAATTGACTAATTTTAGAGATCAAATAATTATACAAAAACTTTGGCCAAAGTTGTGTTTATGGTTAAACATTATCATTTCATCTATTTGATTTAGTTTATATTTTTAGTATGATATCATGTTAGAATGAGTTTTTTTATGATATACTACATATATTAGTTATCTCACATCACACGAGTTCTAGTTGTCACTCTTGATTCCCACACCATCATTATCTACCCCTCCATGAAGGGAGATCCATTCCCTTATTAGAATATTGTATGGGGATCGATGGTTTGTGGTTGGTGTGGAAAAGCACTCAAATGATGCTTTCCCTCCCCTCAATAGTAATTCCCTAGTGACTACACTCATGATTACTTATGTATGATTCATTTTTGATGAGACTTGTATGCTCCATGAAGCATAATATCCTTGTAAATTATTATTAATACATATATTAAGATGAAACTATACTATTTTATTATATATACCATTATATTAGTTATATTTAACATTGTATTAGTAGTGGCTGAATTTGTAAATATACTTTTATGAAATTAATGTAGTATTCATTTCTATAATCATCATTGTACATGATATTGATCTTATGATCATTATCTAAATAGATTATCTCTAGACATTATTTTATGGTTAGCTTAAAAGATAATGTATATAGTTAAAGATCATTATATTATTTCTTTCATCATCATGTAATATGGTTATTGAATTTATGTAATTTTTAAAAAAAATACCTTATTCTATTAAAAACCAATGGGGTTGTTACATTGTGTTATTATAGCTAAGGCTCAAACTATAGGACGTAATGATTCCACTAAAGTAAATGAACTATCATGTTAACCAATAAAAATAATGGTGCACACTAGACTTGAAGGTGAGGATACTTCAAACACCAATCCTCCACTGGATCCAAATCAATTTTCCATTAATCAAGCTATAAATTTAGATCAAATACTTGTATCCATGAATAAAAATAGGGACCAAATCATGGCCTTAGATCAATAAGTGAATGGGTATGTTGAGGAAATTTTTAGAAAGAACCTAAAGAGTATCTTACTGAGTAGTAAAAGCCTCAAGAGCATAGGCATGAGGAAGTGCAACAATATGCAAGAGCTTGAGTAGCTACAAAGTTGGCATGGGATATGAAAAAGATGAATCCACCCAAGCTATATAAAACCATTTTGGGAGATGGATTTGAAGAATGGATAACAAATATGGAGAAGTATTTATAAATTTTAAATTAATCCAAAGTCACTAAAGTAGTTTGGGGATCATACCATCTTGCTAGAGAAGCAACAACATGGTTGGCAAACAAGAAGCTCAAGATGAAACTAAAATCTACCACCACCACTTGGGAGTATTTCATGAAATTATTTAGTTCAAGATGGATTCCTCATATATATTTTGATTAGAAGCTAATAAACTTTTATAACCTTAAAAAAGGAAACCTATCTATGAATGTATACTAGGATCAATTCACTAAATTCATAAAGTATGTTCTTTAGGTTCAAGCGGATGAGAGGTTTTAAATAAGGAAGTTCATTATGGGATTAAAACCCCAAATTTGTTATGAGGTGGATGTGTATGGTCCATCTACCGTGGATCAGGTCTTTGAAAAGGTAGTTAAGTTGAAGCAGAAAATGAAATCTCTTGATCAGGTTAGACATAAATTCAAGAATTTTGGAGGTCCTAAAATGACTTTAAAAATGAATAATTGGAAGAGTGGAGACTCCAAGAACTAGTTTAAGAATCAAAATTCTAAGTTCAACAATATCTTAGGAAATTGGAAACCTATAAATAGTTTCAAGGGAGATTTCAAGGGAAACCAATAGTCAGATAGTAGAGGACCACCTAGTGTATGATTCATATGTGGAGGTGAACATTATGATAGAGAGTGTACTCAAGGTAAATATGATAATAATAATAAGGGTTTTGATTCGCAATAGGGAAATTTTTAGCAGAAGATTCATGTAGATATTAACAATCATCAAGCTAAGTACTAAGCTTCTCCTATTGAACTAACAAGTATTTTATTTGATTGTCTAATTTTAATTTTGATTGACATTAGGGATACTAAATGTTTTATTGCTTATAAAATTCTTAATAAGTTGTATATAAAATTTGGGTTTATGAAAAATGTATGGTCAATATATTATGGGAATGAATCTAAGGTTAAGGTTGATAAGTGTCTAGTGGAAGCTAAGATCAAGTTACCTGAATTTGATAGTGGATTTGTATGCTACACTACTCAGATCATATGATGTAATCATATGAGTTAATTATCTTTCAAATCATCAAGATAAGGCTGATTTTTATCTAAAGAAGGTAAAGTGTCAAGATTATTTTGGAAATCAAACACAACTTTAGGGTAAGAAAAGAGAGTTGAAACTTAGGCAAAATTATATAATTCAACTCAAAAAGGCTCAAAAGAAAGGATGTCAGACATTTATTTTTAAAATAAATGATATATAGCAATATAAGGAACCATCCATTGAGGATTATCCCTTTTTAAGGAAATTTTAGGATGTCTTTCCAAAAGAATTATCGAGATTACCACCTAAATGTGAGTTTGATTTCTTAATTGAAATAATGCATAGATCTGAACCACAATCTAAGGCATCTAACAAGATGACAATGACCGAATTGGTTGATTTAAAATCTCAACTTCAAGAGTTATTATCAAAAATATTGATTTAACCAATTTTGTCACTGTGGGGTACACTAGTGGTGTTCACCAAGAAGAAATATGGTACTCTTCACCTTTGTATTGATTATAAGATGTTGAAAAAGGAGACAATCAAGAATAGGTTTGCATTATCACACATTGATTATCTCTTTGATCAAATGCAAGGGGAAATAATATTCTCTAAGATTGATATTTGAGGAGGGTGTCAATAGATAAGAATCCACAATGAGTATATTCCTAAAATAGCATTCAAAACATGGTATGGGCACTATGAATTGACAATGTTGTCTTTTGGGTTAACAAATGCTCTAGAAGCATTTATGAATCTCATGAATAGTGTGTTCACAAATTATCTAGACCACTTCATGTTAGGTTTCTTGGATGATATTATCATATATTCTAAGAATGAGGAAGAACATCTTCAACATCTAGAATTGGTTTTACAGTAGTTGTAGAAGAATAAATTGTATGGTAAGTTGTCTAAATGTGCATTTTCTAGTGGAAAGTGCAATATTTAGGAAATATTATCTCCATAGATGGAATTTTATTTGATTTAATGAAGATAAAGTCTATAATGGAATGGCCAATACCTAAAAATGTGCATGAGGTGATAAGTTTTATGGGATTATTAGGTTATTACTGGATTTTTTTCCAAATTTATTAAAGATAGATAACCTAATTACATCTCTTCCATGGAAGAACCAACATTTTGTTTAGTCAGATTAGTGTAAAAAGACTTTTAGAAGCTAAAAAAGAGGCTTACATTGGGTGCTAAGATTTCCCAATCTTAACGGTCAGTTTTTAGTAATCATGGATGCATATTAGGATGGAATTGGAGGATTTATTATGCAAGATGGTTCAATTATAACATATGAGTCCAAAAATCTTAAGTTGTATGAGGTAAATTATGCCCCTCATGATCTATAACTTGTTTCAATAGTGTATCCCTTACAAGTTTTGAGGCATTATCTATAGGGGAAGCCATTTTAGCTCAAGACTAAAAACTTGGGATTTAAGTATATATTTACCCAACTAAATTTGAAGGCATATTAGAGACATTGGTTATAATTGTTATCTAATTACAAATTTGATATTAACTATATCAAGGGTAAGGAAAACAGAGTTGTAGATGCCTTAATTTTTAGAAGATACATAACATCCTTGGATAATATCATGAGTACTTACTATCATTAGTTAAATTCATCCCTAGTGATGAATTATATGATCATGTTAAGAATGCATTGTCAGAGGATGCTCAAAATCCCAAGTTTAAAGGATTTGAGTTGGAGAGTGATGGTATTTTTAGGTACTATGGTAGGATGTATATACATAATAGAGAGAATTTGAGGATAATGGTGATAAATTAATTTCATAATTCCCCTTATTCAAGACATCTTGGTTTAACTAAGCTCATGATTGAGTTAAGACCTCCCTATTTATAGAAAGGGATTAAAAAGGATGTAGTATATTTTGTATCTCATTCTTTAGAATTTTAGTATGTGAAATCTAAAAATGTGCATATGAAAATATTGTAATATCCTCATGATATATTGAAATGTAAGTTGAGGTTAATTATTATAAACTTTATCCAAAGTTTGATGTTATCATGGAACATACATGATATGATATTGGTGGTAGTTGATAAACTAACTAAGGTAGTTCAATTCATACTAGGTAATTTGACTGATGATGCACCTATGCTTGCGAAGAGATTCATGAAAGAGTTCTAATAATTTCATGTATGTATGAAAAATATCATTTATGATCAATATCTAAGAATTAATTAAAGATTTTGGTTCAATTTAAATTTAGATTTAGGTATACAGTTGAATTTTAGTACTACATATCACCCAAAAATAGATGGACAAATAGAAAGGATTAACCAAATTTAAAAATATATATATTTAAAATGTATTTCATGAATAAAAAATAAAAGTGGGAGGAGTACCTTACATTAGTTGAGTTTGTCTACAACAACTCATAATAATCAATGCTAGAAATGTCTCCATTTGAGAAATTATATGGAAGGAGGTGTAGAACACTAATTAGTTGGGATAGGTTGGAAGATAGGGTAGTATTTAGACCTAAAATGATTATGGAGATGGAAGACCATATTAGGATAATCAAGAAGAGATTGGCCTAGGAAAATGAGAAATAGATAATTTATGTTGATTTGAAAAGAATAAGAAGATAATTTTATATTGGTGATAAACTATTTCTACAGGTCATGCCTCATAAAATCTTAATTAGTTTTGGTAAATCATTAAATTTTTCATCAAGATATGTGGGACCCTTAGAGTTTCTATAAGTGATCAATATTGTATTATATAGGATTGATTTGCTACCATCTCTAGCTCTTTTGCATAATGTTTTCCATGTTTCCTATTTTAAAAAGTATGTTGTTGATCCTTCACATGTGTTGGACTATAATTATTTACAAGTTCTAGATCTCAGGGTGGTCACAGTAGAACTAGTCAAAAAAATTAACACTCAAAAATGCATTTTGCCTAATAGAGACGTGTCACAGTGCAAGGTCAAGTAGGACCAATATTATGAAGATAGTGCCACCTAAGAGGATTAATAATGAACTTAAAAACTATCAAGACAATAAATTATCAATAGGAAAAGATTCTAAAAATAATAACTCGTATTGATTCATATTGAATGACTTGAAATAATTATAAACCCAAACCATGCTTAAATAATCCTCAACTTAGATTTAGAGTTGACATGCAAAAATTTGAAAAAAAACTAAAATCTAAATAAAAACTTCTATTTTTAGTAATTACTATTTTTAGTATGTTTTGCATGCAAATGAATTTAGCTCTAAAAATTTCTCAAAATATACTAAATACTAAAATTATCCTATGGGACAAAATTCAACTTAAGTTGACATTCAGTCCTAAAAATATACAATTTCTAAAAATAGAAAATTCCTCAAAAAATCATTAAATGGTAATTTTAGACCCATAGATGATCATGTATGGCCTATAAAAAATATTAAAAATAATTATAAGTGGATAGAGTGGATTATGGAAGCATCTAAATTTTTAAGATAGTCATTTTGGTTCATGGAAGAGCTCAATCAAAGATACAAGTCAAAAGTTATGGCCTCTAAAAGATTGGCCTAATTTGTCTGCATCATTCTCCTCTAGTTGAAAACAACTCAGCTCTTATGAATTTCTTTGATTATACTACTAAATTTTTTATCTATAAATATTATTCAACTCCCATTATTTAATACAAGTGTTGTATTCTTGTTTTAATCCTTCCCACTGTACCAAATACCTGTTATAATTCCCTTGCCTTGTGCTCACTGTCTTCATATCCAAAACTTGCACTATTTTTTCCTTCATATTTAGAACTTGATACTACTAATTTACTTCATCTTCATCATATTCATCTTCTTATCCATGTAATTCATATAAATATAAAACATTAATACTAGACATATATCAAAATAATGTGGTAAACTCACCTCATAAGCATTGCCATTAATTTTCTTCACAATTTTGCATGGTCCAATTTTCTTGTACTTCAACTTGTTGTACATGCCTTTTGGAAATATTTCTTTCCTAAAGTAAACCATTAACAACTCTCCTTCTTCAAATACCTTGGATCTTATTTTGACATTTTTTCATGGTTTATATTTTTCATTACTTTCCTGTAACTTTCTTCTTACTCATTATTTCAACTACTGCATATGCTCTACAAATTATTCTACATCATCAATAATTTGATATGTAATTGGTAATTATACAAAATATAAAAAACCCATAGGATTTATCTCATAAAAAATTTTAAATGGTGATTTTCCTATTTATCTATTTAGTGAATTGTTATATGCAAACTCAAATTATGGTAAAGATAGGTCCCATTGTTTGGGCTTTTATCCCACTATGCATCTTAGCAAATTTCCCAAGCTCCTATTTGACAACTTCTATTTTTCCATCTATTTTAAGGTGATATTCATGATTTAATTTTATCTTAGTACCCATATTCTTCCACAAAGTACTCCAAAAATGACTTATAAATTTTCTGTCCCTATCTAAATTATTAGTTTTTGGAAAACCATGTAATCTCAAAATATCCATAAAATTAATTTTACAACTCTAATGGCATCATTGGTTTTCTTAAATGAAATAAAATGAACCATTTTAGAAAGTTTATCTATAATAAAAAAATTAAATCATTACCTCTCTGTGTATTTGGTAATCCCAACATAAAATCCATACTCAAATATATGCATAGTCTAATTTGGAACTGGTAATGACATGTATAATCTAGTATTTTATGCATATCCTTTAGCCACTTGACATATCCTAAACCTTGAAATATACCTTGTCACATCTCTCTTCATCTTTAGCCAAAAATATTTTTCCTCCACCAGAGCTATTATCTTTGTCTTACCAAAATGTCCAACCAAAACTCCACTATGTAATTCTCTTATTATATTGTCTCATAGAGACTTAACTAGAATGCATAATTGTTTACCTTTAAAGAGATAACCTTCTTGTATAAGATACTCATCATGAATATTATATGTCCCACCTATTAATGTATTCCTACATTGCTCAACTACCTTTCCAAAATATGGATCAATATCATATAATTTTTTGATAACTTCAAATCCAACTACCTCACTACCATAGTAGTTAATAATGTTACTCTTCTACTTAATGCATTAGCTACCTAATTATATTTTCTTGATTTATGTTTCAACACAAAATTATACCCTTGCAATAAAGAAACCCACTTTGCATGCCTATTATTCAACTTCTTTTGTGTATTCACATACATCAAAGCTTCATGATCTGTAAATAGGATAAAATCCTTAGGCATTAGGTAATTCCTCCAATTTTTTAATTATTGTATAATTGCATAAATTTCAACATAATAATTAGAATAATTTGTTATTAACTCATTCAATTTCTCACTGAAATATGCTATTGGCTTTCCTTCTTGACTTAGCACATCACCAGTTCCCACAAATGAATCATCATAATCAACCTCAAACACTTTGTCAAATTTTGGAATGATAAAATTGGTCTTTCTATAATCTTCTTCTTAAAAAATTCAAAGCTTTCTATGGATTCTATAGTCCATGAAAATTCCTTCCCTCTCAAGCAATCTGTTATTGGTGCCACAATACAACTAAATTTTTTAATAATTTTTTTGTAAAAAGTTTCTAAACCATGGAAAATTCTTACCTCTATAATTATTTTTGGAATAGGCCACTCAAAAATTTCCTTTATATTTTATTCATCCATTCTCACACCATCTACTAAAACTACAAATCCCAAAAATACAAAACTATTCTGCATAAACCTACACTTATTCAAATTTGCATACAATTTCTTTATTAACAAATCTAGTACCATTCTCAAATGTTATAAGTGTTCTTATTTAGCTTTAATGAATATCAACATATCATCAAAATAAACAACCACAAATTTACCAATATATTCTGATAGCATTGTATTTATCACCCTCATAAATGTGTTAGGTGTGTTAGATAATTTAAAGGGTATCATCACTATTCATATAAGCCATCCCTAGTCTTGAATGTAGTTTTCCACTCATCTCTTTCATGAATTCAAATCTGATAATAACCACTCCTTAGATCAGTCTTGGTAATATATTTTTCTCCTGTAAGCACATACATCATATTATCTAAACAAGGTATATAAAATCTATATTTGATTGTAATTTTATTAATTTCTCTACTATCCACACACATTCTCCATCCTCCATATTTATTTGGATTTAGAAATGTTGGTGTTGTACATGGACTCATACACTTCCTTATCAGCTTCTTTCTTAATAATTCAGTAACCTATTTATTTAATTTTGTATGTTATGTTGGACTTATCCTATATGCTACTTGATTGGGTAGAGATCATCCTATAATCAAATTAATGTGATGACAAATATATATCTTCAGTGATAAACCATTTAGTAACTCATTAGGCATAACATCTTCATATTATTTTAACACTCTTGCTACTTCTATTGGAATTTTCACCATTTTTTTGTCTTTATTCTATGTTACTAATAGATAACAACAACTTACTACCTTCATATCTTGGATAAATTATTTAGTAAAGAGCATGATTTTTGTCTTCTCTTCCTCTTTAAGAAGTAATAAAACTACCTTTGTACCACCTTTCCAAAAATTTTACATGTTCTTTGCTCCATCACAAGTTACTTTCCTATCAAATTTCCATGGTCTCCTCAATAATAAATGACATGCATCCATTGAAATAACATCACACCATATTTCATCATTATAAGTTTTTACTATAGAAAAATTCATTAAGCACCTTTTATCTATTGTAACTTCATTCCCTTTATTAAATCATAAAATTGGATAAGGATTAGGATGATTTTCACATTGCAAATTTAGTTTCTCTATCATTTATTTAAAAACCATATTTTCACAACTACTACCATCTATAACTACTTTGCATACCTTTCCACCTAAAGTATATCTTGTTGAAAAAATATTTGATCATAGCCATGCATCACCACCTCCTTTATTATGCACTTGTTACTTCCTTGGATTGATCATTATTATTCTCATCATGAGATTCTCTCCAACATCTGTAGGTACAACTTCACTATTTTTCTCTTCTATCTTAGCCTCAACTAGATCACTCTTGGGAGATCTTCTTGCCTCCTTTCCTTATCTTGATAATGTGGACAATCAAATGCTCTATGTCCTTCTCCAATATATAATAAAAATAAGATGTAATTTTATTATGAAACCATCCTCTAGAACCACCATAACCTTATCCTCTCTAAGACCCTCTACCTATTTATTGGTATTGAAACCCTTGCCTATTCTTATCTTGCCTTTATGCACCACGTGATGATTCACTTTTATTGGTATTAAACCCTTGTTTTGTGGTATTAAACCCACATAATCCCATATTTGGAGGGGATATAACTCTTCTTGGACCAAGAGATGTTCTTCTAAAATTCTATCTATTTTATTTTTCTTTTACCTTCAAAACTAATTGATAAACCTCCTCCACGCAAAGTATTATATACATGCTTAATTCATCTTGAATAGTAAATTTCAAACCATTTACATAATTTAAATCCATATTATCTTTAGTTTAATCATTCTCTACTCATATATAAATCTTATAAAACTCATCTATATACTATTTTTTGCCTCAAATTCTAAAATCTTTTGTGTAGGGTTTGTGCATAATCCATAGGAAGAAATTTCTCTCTCAGATTCTTCTCCATATTTTTCCATAAATTAATCTTATCTTTACCTTTCCTCTATCTCTCTTTTTATATGTGATCCCACCAAATAATTACATTAACTTTAAATTTTGTGCATACAAACATTACCTTCTTGTCTTCTCTCATAGTCTTCCATTTGAAGAACTTCTCAATGCCATTCATCCAATTTATCAACTCCTCTAGTTTTAAACTACCTCCATAATCTAGAACATCAACCTTGATTCCTTTATTTATTCCTTCTAAATATTGAACCATCCTCTCTTCAATCGATGGTGGTTGTTCATTTTGTTCTTCTTCTTACTTAATTTCTTCATCATAATCTATGTCTTCTTCATCACCACTTTGCCTTCTTATCTGATTAATTATAGCCTCAGTTAATTATTCCACTTGACTATATATATCTTGTATATTATAGTTTATCTATGCAATACCTCCTCATCCTCTCATCATGTCTTAGTCCTCTAATATTCAAACTTATTATGATACCAGATAATGAACCTGAAAACTATTAAGACAATAAATTACCATTAGGTAAAACTTCTAAAAATAATAACTTGTATTGATTTATATTAAATGATTTGAAATAATTACAAACACAAACTATGATTAAATAATCCTCAACTTGGATTTAGATTTGACATGAAAAAATTTAAAAAAAAAACTAAAATATTAAAAAAATCTTCTATTTTAGCAGATGCTATTTTTAGTAAGTTTTCCATGCAAGCGTATGTAGCTCTAAATTTTTTACAAAATATCCTAAATGTTAAAATTAGCCTATGGGATTAAATGCAACTAAATTTGATGTCTGGTCCTAAAAATATATAATTTTTAAAAATAAAAAATTCCCAAAAATTCATTAAATGATAATTTTAGATCCTCATATGATCATGTATGGCCTATAAAAATATTAAAAACAACTATAAGTGGATAAAAAATCTTATGTCAGCATTGAAATGTTCAAGATGGTCATTTTGGTTCATGGAAGAGCTCAAAAAGAGATACAAGTCAAAATTTATGGCCTCCAAAAGATTGGCCTATTTTTTTACATCAATTAAGATGAGTTTTATAGGTTGTTTGCAAATTTGTTTACTTAATATGTTTGTTGGATATTATCTAATTTTTTACTAAATAATGTCTAATTAAAAAAATTATGTTGGAATAAGTGTCATCAAGATGATGACCAGCTTTAGGGGGAATGATGTTACATCTTGATTGCTATCTAGACTTAATAACCTACTAATAGGAGAATTTTATGGTTATTGATTAGTTAATTACTATTTTGGTTAAGCTAGATTTTATATAATAATGTATATATAGCTTGTTTACATGATTATTAATTTATTTATTTAGTTGTACTTATGTTTTATGTACATGATGATTATGTTTATTTAGTTCATTACATCAATATGTTATGGATTTTATATTGATTCAAGCTAACTACCTTTATTGTTTTGAGGTGGATGCAGGATAGATCCATCTTGAAAAATATGATGTAGGTAAGGAATCATCAAAGAGGGTGGAAAAGATGGAGTCATTGGAGGAATGATAGAATGGAAACTAAGAACCAACACACATGATAAATAGTATAATATGCTTTTGATCAATGTATGACTTAGATAGCTTATAGTTTCTTTCAGTTATAATCATGTTTATTACACTTGATTTGGTTGTGTGTTTTCTAATGTGATATTTATAATATTATATGTGATGTATTACTTATCTTACTTCACATTATGATGTTACTATAACTATGATTTAGGATCTTGAATTTTATTTGATGTTGTCTTTGGTAATTGTGTGAATAATTATATAAATGTTCTTTCTTCCCTGAATGACTATAACTGAGTGAGTGTGAATGTCTTCAAAATTATCTATGTCTTGTTTATAAGATACATTACTAAAGATATTGGGGACTTAATTATTTTGTTTATTAATTGACTATTAAATAGACAATGTTAGAAAGTGTGAGTTATAATGTAACTTGGCATGATCTTTGTATTAATTCAATATTATAGTATTTAAATTATTGCTATTGTTATACTATTTAATTAAATTTTAGAAGTCAATATTAACATTCATAATTTTTGAAAGAATTATATTTATTTGGAAATTTTGAGAGATTAGGGTTTGATTTGACGTTGACATTGTGTTATTTAGCTATTATTCAAAACATAGACTTCAATTTATATTTTCATGGTAAAGACATGGAGTTATGCCCAAATTCTATGAGTTGGTTTTCATGTGAATATTTATTCACCAAGTTCATCATTATAATAGGGAGTAATGGTAGATAAATGTGTAATTTAGTTAGCATGAATATAGAATGCACAAGAATAAGAGGGGAGGCATAAATGCTTATAGGGTACATAATAGAGAGAAGGAAGAAGAAGGTGAGGTTCGATCTAAATTGGAGAAGGCATTACTAGTTTGGTATAAATTTGATTTTATTTAAAAAGTAGGTTTGTTGATTGAATTCATATTTGTTTTATATGAGTTAAATTAATGAATTTTGTTAAATTTTTAAAGGGTTAAGGATTTTTGTTTTTATGGTTTTGAAAAGTGTAGGAAAACCAAGGTTATATACCTAGCACTGGGGATGGCTTAGTCATCCATAGAGCCTTGTATATGGTTCTATAACCCTAATACAAATGTCTATGTTCCTTAAATTTGTTTCCAATATATGAAATATTGAGTTATAATTTAGAAATTTCTTTGAGTTATTTAAAAACTAGCATAATGGGTAACATGGAATGACCTATGTAAACTTTTCCAATTGAGTTTTAGGGAGTAAAAATTCTACCAATAGGTCTAAGGCAAATTTATATTTTAACTAT
>JARHVA010002746.1:2212500-2242500 GCA_037957365.1 Torreya grandis | reverse complement strand
GTCTTATGTGTGTGTGATATATATATATATATATACATATATATATATGTATATATATGTATGTGTATATATATATATATATACATACATACATATATAGATATACATATAATGATCAAAATGAGATTCTCAAATATAACCATAATAATCAATGAATTGATTTATAATCGCCATTTATGGTTTATTCATAATATTAACACAAAGGTATAAGTCTATATAGGTGCACCATAACCCTTAACACTTTACACACACACACACACACACACACACACACACACACACACACACACACACACACACACACACACACACACACACACACACACACACACACACACACACACACACACACACACACACACACACACACACAAAAAGTGTACAGGGTTACATTACACCTATATAAACATATATCTTTGTGTTAATATTATGACTAAACCATAAATGGTGATTATAAGTTGATTGGTTATTTATTGTAGTTATATTTGAGAATCTCATTTTGATTACTAAAGGATAGGGTTCCTCATAAATATACCATGGTTGTGTAATCCTAGTAAATAATACTATGCTTGTAACATTAAATGATTTTGTTAAGCAATATGAGTATATCTATATAAATCCATTCATATATATATATATATATATATATATATATATATATAGTAAATACTATTTCAAATTGAGCCATATGATATTTAAGTTATGGTTATGGTCTATCAATTATAAAGAATAGAACATAGTTGAATTACTATAGTTTAGTCTTTGCATATAAATTGGAAAATAATTTAATAAATTTCGAGTTTGAAAATTAATATAATTATATATATAATACTCTTAAATAGTGGGCATAATACCTATCTACCTAGAGTATACCATATACAACTTTCATATAATGTTGACGATTAACTACATTATAAATTATACAGTTAATTTGTATGTGTATATTTAATTACTTGAATTATCAAGATTGTATGCATTTTGAGATAGTAAATTAATATTTGTTATATTTATAGAATTTAGTTGTAATACTATAGTTAAATCTCTTTTGATATATTAGAAAGAATTTAATATGATTGTGTTATTATATACATAAAAATATATATACATGATACTCTTGCATTGTTATTAAAATGTTATTCCAATTTGAGTATACCATATGCCTTTATATTGATGGACAATTAAACAAATTATATGTTAAATAAAGGATGTATTAAATTGCATTTGTTTACCTAATTTAATGATGCTAAACTTAGAATTGAACTTAAGGAATTTGAGAAACTTCTAGTTGTTTATTATTTTATAATATTTAGCTCAATCCATTTAGCATTAACTAGTTTATGAACAATTTGATTATGCTATTATAAAATGGAAATAAAGTGTTTGTTGAATGAGTTATTAGTTGTTGATATGATTGTCTAGTTAATTATAATCTTACCTAGATGGTTCGATTGTTATGATATTTAGTCTTATCAGAATGGTTTGACTATTTTGAAATCTATTTATATATCTAATTTTATTGTGATATAAATAAAATTAGATGTTTGGAGATTTATGTTACATTTAATGGACTAAATTCTAGTATCAGAGATTTTATTATATTACCAAATATTGTAGATGCTAATAATAAAAATTCATTTTGAAATCTATTAGTTTTAATGTTATTAAATATATAAAACCAATCTAGTATTAATGGCCCTAAATATGTAGGTGAGATGGATTCCACATAATTAGTGTCACTAATATGCAGATATGGTGTAATCCAATTAAGTGGTGTGTATGAAATTGATTGATCCTATAAAACAAATAATTATTTGAAAACTTTGGATAAAATAGTGTTTATGGTTAAACATTGTCATTTCATCTATTTGATTTAATTTACATGTTTAGTATGATACCATGTTATAATGGGTTTCTTTATGATATACTACATGTATTAGTTATCTTATAACACACAAGTTATAATTTTCACTCTTGATTCCCATACAATTATTATCTACCCATCCATGAAGGAAGGTCCATTCCCTTATTGGGAGATTTTGTAGGGGATTGATGGTTCGTGATTGGTGTGGAAAATCACTCAAATGATTTTATCCATCCCCTCAATAGTACTTCACTAGTGAATACAATCATGATTAGTTATGGATGATTCAAGTTTAATGAGACTCATGTGCTCCATGGAGCATTGTATCATTGTACATTATAATTGATACATGTATTAAGTTGAAACTATACTATTTTATTATATGTATCATTATAGTGGTTGGCTATAACATTGTATAAGTAGTGGCTGAATTTGTAAATATAATTTTATGAAATTAATGTAGTATTCATTTCTATATTAATCATTGTAAATTATCTCTATCTTGTGATCATTATCTAAATATATTATATCTATACCTTATTTTATGGTTAGATTAAAAACTAATGTATTTAGTTAAAGATCATTGTATTGTTAGTTTCATCATGATGGAATTTGGTTATTGAGTTTGTGTAATTTTTTTATAAAAAATTACCTTATTATAGTAAAATATAGTGGTGTTGTTACACAAACCTATTACAGATTAATTTTAGAACATTTTTCTATTATCATTATTGAAAGGGTTCCATATGCTTACTGTGACTATCACCAAGGCCTTGGGGTTTCTATGAACTTATGTTGTACCTTGAAGCATAATATATAGGACCTCATTAATAACCAATAAATTACATTTGATTACCCTCTAAAGGAATTATGTTCACAACCTAGTGATCATCATTAGTAGAATATATTTAACAACCCTTTACAATACCATTTTAAGAAGGAAGCAAAAGTCCAAATGACATATAATGAATATCCTCCTCCATAATATTATGGACACCCACTAGATGGGGTTATTGGTACTTAAATGTGACATATACCTAATATGGATTATAAACCTATTATTTCCTTTGATGACAATGAAATTAAGGATGATGACTCTGATCTTAATTCTCTATTCATTTGAGAAAATTTTGATAAATACACCATCACATTATTATGATTGATAATGGTTCAAGTGAAAATGGTTGCACCATGACATTACTTATGCATTTGGGTTATACTTATCATAATTTACATCCCTCTACTAGATATATCAGAGCATTTGATAGACCTCCCATAGCTTTTTTGGTGAGATTGATCTACCTTTATAGGTCATTATTGCGTATGTGGTTAATATTTTCTCAGTTATACATTTTACAATTATCTTTGACATGTTTTTGGGATGACCTTGGATACATACTCTTATATTAGTATCTTATATAGTGTATGGGTGTGTTAAATACATTCAAGATAATTAGGTAATTCATACTCTTGAACTTGACAATTTTTAGTGTTCCATATGAGAATCCTCTTAAATAAGAGAAATTCATAATTAGGTAGTTAATTATCAAGACTATTAAGGAAAATCCACCATAAAAGGGTATGAAATAGGAAATCCCCTTTATTATGTGTTTAGTACTTGAGATACTTTTACATAAGAAATAGACAATGGGTTGCATGGAATCCTTGTCTTTTATGCACCATATTCAAATATCTAGAGCACCTAAACATTTTCTTACTATTGCTATTCAAAATAAACCATAGATTACATAGATATGGGTTTCATAAGCCCATATTAATTATATTGGTACTTCACAACCTTAGAGTATTATTATACATACATAGATCATCATAAATACTATTGTGGCAAATAATCACCTATACATGTTCTTTGATAGTACCACTAGTTTCTTGTACTAAGTTATGAGTGGGGAAATACCTATGGTAATATTTTGGAAAATATCATATGATGATCTTGTATATTTAAAAATACCAAAAAAATAAAAAAACATTCAAAAATACATAAACTTTTTCTATTGGCTCCTTGGCATCTATGTGTTAGTTTCATGTTTAGGGCTAGCACATCAATCAATTCTACATACACATGTAGAAGAATACACAAATAAATGATTCTATGTACTTATGGGTGTTGGGATTTCCCTCTAATCATGTTGCCAAGACATTGGGGGAATCCATGTTCTATAATATTGATACTTCTAGGTTATATAATTTTATGATCACATCATATTATCATTCTATGGAACTTGATATGATATGTAATTGATGTTTTTTTATAACACATTTAATCCATGAGATAATATGATATGTTTATTCTAGTTTATTATACTTTTACTTTATACACTTCCTTGAGTGTTTTGCCTTGTTATTTTTTTACTTGTTTGAGCATTTGAATATGTTTTGTTGTATACAACCCCTTATGCCTATGTTTATCTTCTTAGACATTTGAATATGTCATTACTTATTGTATGGACATTTGAGTATGACATTGATTCATTTTTGGACATTTGACTAAGTCATGTCTATCCAATTTAGTGGCATTTGAATATGCCCCTTATTTTCAATCTTCTTGGGGAACTACCTATTGACTTACTTTTGAGTGATCTTGTGTGTATACTTGTCTAGTTTTTTATCATTTAATATTATTATAGAGATGTTTACATGATATTTATCATGAATTTTATGCCTAAATATGATCACATTTACTTTATGCACTTCACTGATACATTTACTAGATATGTTCCTTCTATATGATACATGGTTAATTCACAAATTATATAATATATACATGTGACATATACCTCCTATAGTTCAAAAACGTACCATTTCCTTTGATCATAGTGAAATTAAGGATGATGACTCTAATATTCATTCTCTATTCATTTAATCATACCTTGATAAACACTCCATATGTAGTGTTATGATTGATAATAGTGCAATTGAAAATATTTGCACCATGACATCTATTATGCATTTGGGTTATACTCAACACAATCTACACCCCTCTACTAGATCAATTAGATAATTTAATGGGATCTCCATAAGGCTTTTGGTGAGATTGATCTACCTTTATAGGCTTTTCATAGACATGTGGTTACTAGTTTATCAGTTATACCTTCTAAAAGTGTATTTGATATGTTGTTGGAATGACCTTGGATACATACTCTTTGAGCAGTACCTTTTATATTGCATGGGTGTATTAATTACATTCATACCAATTGGGTAATTAAATTTTTTGGTGTTCTATATGAGCATCCTATTGAACAAGATAAATTCATACTCAAGTAATTAATTATAAATCCTATTAATTCTAATCCACCATAAAAGGGTAAACAATAGGTAATCCCCTTTATTAGGTATCTAGTGCTTGAGAGACCTTTACATCAAAAATAGACTATGGGTTCCATAGAATCTTCATCTTCTATGCACCATATTTAGATATCTGTAGAACATAAACATGTGCCTAATATTGATATTACAAATAAACCACATAATACACATAGATGGGTTCCATTAACCCCTATTCCTTTTATTGGTAATTCATGAACTTAGAGTCCTATTATAAATATGTTGAGTATCATAGATACTATAGTGATAGATATTCAACCTATACATACTCCTTTGAAATACCACTAGTTTCCTACACTAGGTTTTGAGTGGGTAAATACCTATGGTAATCCTTTATATGAGATCATGATATGATCGTATCTCTTCAAAAATTAAAAAAATTTAAAAAAACATTCAAAAATACAAAAACATTTTATGTTGGCTCCTTAGAATCTATCTGTTAGTTCTATGTTGAGGTCTAGAATATTTGCTACTTCTACATACACACCTATAGGCATACATAAATACATGATTTTAAGCATATATTAGTGTTTGTATTTACCTTTAATCATGTTTTCAAGATGTTGGGGTCATCCATATTTTATTATCTTAATACTTATATGTTATATCATTCTATGGTCACATCATGTTATCATTCTATGGTAATTGATATGCTATGGTACTTGATTTTTTTACTAACACATTTGATCTATGAGATACTATGATATATTTATGTTGGTTGCTTATGATTTTAATTTATACACTTTGAGTGTTTTACCTTGATATTATCTTTCTTGTTTGAGTATTTGAATATGCTCAATTGTATATGGCCCATGTGATTATGTTTGCCTTTTTAGACATTTAAATATGGAATTTCTTATTGTATGGACATTTTAATATGCCATTCCTTGATTTTTGGACATTTTACTAAGTCATGTCCATTTAATTTTATATGATTTGATCATTCCACTTGTTTTTGGTCTCTTTTGACCATTGCCTATTGAATTTTTGGAGTGATCTTATGTGTGTACTTATTTTCTTGTTGACATTATATTATTACTATCTAGACATTTTCATGATATTTATCATGAATGTTAGGCATAAATATGATTGAATTGGTTATATTCACTTTAATAATACATTTACCTAGACATGTTCCTTACATATGCTACATGGTTACATTCAAAAATTATATAATTATCTTAGACATTCAATGAGCCATATCTGAGCACACTAAAGGAAACATAAAACATAGAAAAGTTTAGGTGGTCACATCGAAATCTAGTAGGTGTTCCATACTAGACACTTTTGTATAGGTTATAAAGAAACATTGATGCAATTATCTGGGGTTGACAGAAGTGTCTGAGGTCATAGAGGTCAAATTTATAGAATTTGATGACTGATACAGAATCTAGATCTAGTCTATTTTTGGTATATTCCATAATAGATCTGAATGCACATATTAATCCAACTAAGTAAAAAAATTCCATTTATTTAAATATAAATAATAGTTTTAATTACTATTTTGGCATATAACAATATTTGAATTAAGAATATTGTTTATTTAAGTTTGTAAATTAATTGGCCTACTATAGATATAGTTTATCATCCTTTTGACCTAGGATATATCTATCCCATTTAAGCCTTGATTCCTTAATCTATATTTTATGGTTAAATAATAACTTCTCATCACATTGACATGTAAAACATATGGGTTGATTGATAAATATGATTTCAGTTCAGAAAATGATCATTTCTTGGTGAATGAATAAGTTTGATATAGGTTGATGATTTAAAAAATTAAAATTCATCTGAGTATTAGCAGAGGTGTTTAGAAATATAATAATAGTGATCTGATAATTAGGTGATAATTTTATTATGATATTAATCAATTTAGACATATATTAGGTAATTATTATAGGTGATTATGTTAAATTAGCAAAGCCAAGCCCCTATAAATAAAGTAGATAAGAGAGAAGGGTGTACAATATCTATATTTGTACACACAACTCATGTGAGGTATGCATAGGTCAAGACTGACATTTATTAGTGTTTAATATTAGATTTTAGTGTCTACAAATTCCCCCCATAGATTTGATTTTGAGGCCAAAGTATTTTTACACTAGAAAAATTACCCCAACCTTCCACCATCAGCCATCGAACAAGTTACAAATATATTATACTTGTTCTTTATTTCATTAGATTTCTAATCTCCCTAACCTGATCATACCTATCTAAACCTTGTTTCCCAGCTTTGAGATCCTTAATAAAACCTTTATCTAACCCATATACCATTCTAAAACTCTTTTCTAAATGCCTTCAAAAATCCATAGGTAACCACTAATGGTTAGCACAATAGTTGATGGTCACCTCTAACTACTGATGGTTATCAAACTGTCAACAATCTACCCAAATAATGACAGTTAACCCAACCACCAATGATCACTATGGAAAAAATAACAAGTTATTTTAAACCCCTTAACCCTAACCAAACCCAACTTTCAATGTCTCTACCTATTTATAGACCCTTTTCTAATTTTATGAACTAGACCCCACCCACTTTAGCATAAGTATTGACCCACTTTTTATATATTTAGTCATTTTATTTAATAAGCATTTTACTTTCTTCTTGTATTACATTAAATTTACTTTATAAAAGTATCTTAATTTATCATTTCCAACTTTATTGTTATCAAAAGTGGATTAACAACCTCCTAAAAAGCTTATGCTTCTTGGATCTAGCTCACGCTAGGCAGTCCACCCAACTATCTTGTTATCAACCCCTTCGTTAGTGTTCTTTTATCTATAAGTTATTCCTTCCAAGACAAAGAGGAGTTCTTCATATTCATCTAGATTATGTACACATCACCAAATAGGTATATCTACCACACCCTTACTACTAGTTTCTTATCTTCTTCTCAAATTAAGAAATGAGCAAAAATTAAGATAAACATTTTGGCATGCTCGGTGGGACCTAACATCATCTAGGTGCCCTTTTATTTCTTCATTTATTCTATTCTTATCAAATGAAATCTAAAATTTATTTTGGCATAAAATAAATCCTTTGCATACATTGAATTCTTTTATTTTAGTTCATCTAGTTAACTTAAAAATAAGTAATTAATCATAGATTCTTTCACTCTTGTTATCACACGCTTTACCAAACCACATAATCAAATAAACACATCAAAACAAACTTAAGATAAGGCCTGATTAGGATTTCATCACCTAGTGATAAACCATACCCTTTATCAACAATTTTACTTGGAGGTTATTACCAAGGGGAGAACCAACTCATCTCTTTGGTTGAGTATAAACTCTGAAATTTAGTATATTTTGGCTAAGCACCCAAAACCCTTATTACTATGGTGTATTAAGTGAGGGGATAGGTCCCAATATCAAGCCATGTACTAAAGTTCAATACATATTTATTTTGACCACCTAAAACCAACCTTAGATTTACTCTTTAGTACCTAATCTACAAGCTAAATTTCTTTTTCACACTTTCTAAGGCATAAGCTAAAAAAAATCTAAAAATAATCCTAAGTTTTAAATGCACTTTTCATGTATTTTTGGATTGTCTTGAGATTCTTTTCCTTTTGATTTTTTATTGTTTGATGTGTAAGATTTTGTCATTTATTTTCTATTCCTCACATGGTCTTTACTAGATAATAATTGAGAAATAAAACCAACCAAGAAAGACCATCTTCCTCCTCCTCTTCTTCCATGGAGTATACTTTAGATGTTGAGAGTTATCCTCATCTTTCTCCCCATCCTACCATGCCTCAAATATTTATTGAGGGTGATGCATATTTTTCTACCTTCCTTGATAACAACCCTGTAGCCTTCCAACATTACTTTAACACCTTATCTCACTGTACCTCTATTTATTTAATTCTTCCCATGGATCAACCTTATGGTATGCCTCCCCCTCTTATTATTGCTATTACCTATACCCAACCTTTGATCACCCAAGTATCTTCTTCTATAAATATCCCATCCACTACCACCACCCAAACCCAATCCAACATCCCAACCAATATCCAAACACCTCTTACACTAGCCAACACCTCCAACATAGGGGAAACCTCACCTCTTGTTAACCATACCTTATCCACCATGGGGGTATCTTCTAACCCTATTTCTTCCATTCCTCTTATTACTACCAACCCACCAATTTTTACCTCTCTTCAAAATTTGGTACTTTCTATACCTCATACCCTTTCACCTATTAGCACAAGATTTACCACTGAACCCAAACCATATACCAACTCATCCATACCTCTAAATCAACCTATATCAATACCTAAACAAATACCCATGAGATCTTACCAATATGTTCCTAATCTACAAGGATATATAGCACCTTCTACCTAGCCTTTTGTGCCCATCAACCCTTATGTGGCACCATCCAAACCATCAATGACCACATACCAATATGTGGTATCTTCTCACCCTCTACCTCTTATCCATTCATTATAGCCACCCAACCTTGAAACTTACCACACAATTATGGAGCTCCCAAACCTCAAACAAATTTAGTTAAGATGTTGATGGATAAATTATCTAATCTTGAATAATCTATTTCTAGGAATCATAACCTTCTATCTTATGATAAAATTTGCAATGAACCCATTCAACCATCCATATTTATTCAACACTATCCTCCTCAATGGGAACTAATTATGTTTTCCAAGTTCCAAAGCAAGGAGGACCCCAAACAACATTTAAGAGTATTTTTCCATTCTTTCTATTTGATTGCATATGATGATACTCTTCTTATTCATACCTTCCCCATGTCTCTATCTAGACCAGCCTTGGATTGGTATAGTGCTCTTACAAATAACTCCATCTTGTTTCTTTCTCAATTTACACAAATATTTCTAGATCACTTTTTAGTCAACATATCTAAAAAGGTTTCTATTACTGACCTTTACTCCATTAGGCAATTTGATGACAAATCAATTACTGATTTCATAGCTAGATGGAAAGGTCTCATTACCTAACTTTATTTCTCCTTACCTCAACTTGAATTGATTAAACTCTTTTCTTGAGGTTGTAACAAACATATTTCTCCCATTATTTAGGTTTAGAATCTTAGAACCCTTAATGAGGCATTTACAACTGAGATACAATTCTAGATTTAAATCCAATAACCCTTCTTTAGCCAAAACCATTAACCCATCCAACCATACCAATACCAAGACAAAATCAAACACAAACATGGTTGTCCTCAAACCTGTTTCACCTCTAATTATCAACCAACCTAATCAAACCAATTCTTCCAACTCATCAAACCGACACACTCACAATAAAAAATGAACCACTCCAAGACAATAAACTCCCATAGGTGAGTCATATGCTTTAGTTTTGGATAAACTACTCAATTATAATCTCATACATCTCCCTCCTATCAAACCTCCCAAATATTTTAATGCTTCTCACCCCACACCTAGTTGATACAATGAAATTGATCTATGTGACTTTCATTTCATTATTGGACATGACATTAGCAGGTGTAATACCTTTAAAACTATTTTCTAAAATTTGATTAGAAAGGGTGAAATAGCATTAGATAATCCCAATGCACCTCTAAATCAACTTTTACACATATTTTATAAACCTTTTACTAACCATTCACCTTTCACCAATGATAATAAAAAATTGGAATCATCTCATGCTTGTGAGGTGCACATGGTCAATGTTGTTATCAATGAACCTATTGTTGAGGAAACCATTACCTCAACTACCCCTTCTTCCACTCCACTTATTTAAGTGGTGGAATCTTATTCTATTCCTTTGGACACCCAAACCAAGGAAGAAATCTCCTCTCTTTTAATTGATGAGACCCTCAACTTACCCACCTCTACTTTGATAGAAATACCAAAGGAGGCAACCATTGCTTCAACCACTTCTTCCCCCACTTCACTTACTGAAGTGGTATAATCACTACCCTTTCCTTTGAAAATCTAAACAAAGGAATCAACCACCTCCTTCCTTTCACTTAACACCATCACACCTTCCTTACCTACCATATAACTAACCACACTCTCTTTGTAAACCATTATAAAGGAAGGGATCATCTCCTTTATTCTTTCCATAGAGACACCATATTCCCAAACCATATAACCTTCCACCCAAGACAAAGGTGAAGAAACTATCCTCTCACCTCAACCAATGGGTTTAATATTTGAAACCAATGACCAAGGATTCAAACCCATATATAAACCTTTTTCTAGATTGGTCCAAAATCTAGAGTTTACTTCTCAACCCAATCTAGATAGGGATACTTTTTAGCACCATCTTGGGATCCCTTACCAAAATAAACAAGAAATATTAACCTCACTTATATCCACCCTCAAAACCATCATTACCTCAACCCCATCCTTAGATATTTTATCTTCCAAAACCATAGGGGAATATTCCAACCCAATTCTATCTAAAATTGCTAAATCACCTTACACCTCTTTGACCAAACCAATCAACAATCTAGGAATACTTACCACACCTAACTTAACTTATACATATTTGAAGTTGGACTTAACCCCATCAAGTCCACCAAAGAAAACTTTGAAAAAACCCATTAAAATGGTATAACCACCCAAACCATCTCTAACTAGACCCATACCACCACCTTCTCTTTTACCTTCAATTTTAGGACCCCATCCTTCTACCATCCCAAGTGCTCATCCTTTTACCACGAAGATGAACCCTCCCATAATTACCTATTACTCATCTAGTAAGTGTTCTCCTTTTACTCTACCCATACCTACCTCTAAATCACCAAAATCCCCATCATTCTTAACTAACCTAGGTACCTCTACCTTTCCACCTATCACCAAACCTTCACCCTCCACCTCTAAATCTTTCACCTTAAAATCAACCATAACCAAAAAATCCCAATGAAAAACACCTACCAAAACCATTCCACCACCTCTAATTTACATGCTAAAGTCTACTCTTAAGAAGGCTCCCACTCTTACAAATAATAACCCAACACCTTCAACACCTTTGATCGAATCTTATTCAACCATTATATAGAGGTTGTTGTAAACCTCTTCCTTAACCCTATCTCCCATCAAAATTTTTGACCCTTCACATATTAATCAATCATGGTTCAATAATAATTTTATTTACTCATACAATATGACTCTTGGACATGACATGAAGAACTACAAATCTCTCCAAACACTTATCCATAGCTTATGGGATGAGGATCATATGTTATCAGATGAACCTCCCTTGGGCCCATTACCAACCTAACCACTAAATCAAACTATCCAACACTTACTTAATCTTACACTCTCACTTGAAAGTGAGGAGGAACCAAAGCAAATATCTATCCCAAAACCTCCCTTAATCCACACTATCCATATGGTTACCTGATCTTGGGCCCAATAAAAGGATAAGGGAAAAGCAAAAGTGTCCATACCATAGAAATACCCCTATATCCCTCAACCTTCCATTCAAAACTAAGAACCCTCATATTTGTCTTCACTTTCTCCAAAACCCAAAATATCTCTTTTTGGTTCCTCTCCTTCTAACCCTTTTAAATTCATCCAACGAGTGGTCCTAAAAAAACTTCATCAGACACTAGTGAAGATGAGCCTTTATGAACTAATCAAGACCTCACCCCATCACTACTAAGCATTAATAGAGGCCCTAAAATAAATAAAGGTTCAACTAAAATATCCTCAATCTCTTACATCCTTTCTCATAGCCCTTCAACTTTCTACCTTTATCACCTTCTAGGATTCAAAAATACCTTCTATCCATTCTAAAGATCTCGATCCTCCCCTCTTCATTACTATATACATTAATCGAACCCACATCAAAAGGGTAATAATTGATGGAGGAGATAGTATAAACATTATATCCTACCATTCTTATGACCAAATTTAACTACCTAAGAATATCATGTCATAAACTACAACAATCATCTAGTATTTCAATGATACTATGGCTACTACCTTGGGGATAGGTATCTTCCACATCTACTTGGGACCTCATACAATTATAGAACTATTCTATGTTGTAGAGGGCAAGTTATAATACATACTACTTATATTCCCTTGGATCCATGCCATGAGTGGTGTCTCATCTACTTTACACTGATGTGTCAAATTTGAACATGATTGTCAAGTTGTTACTATAAGAGCTAACTCCAGTCATTTTACCTCATGAATCATGACATATCAATCCAAAAACATTATTATTCCTCCTTTATCCACCTAATTACCAACCAACAACAACACCACCTCATCAACCAAAACTAACAACATCTCCACCCCTACCATTGATGAAACTTCAACTAACTCATATATCCCTTCTTCCCAAATCCTTGTAGAGGACCACTTGGAACCCAAATTCTAATGTCTCTCATTGGGGGAGTATCATATTCTATCCTTCAATGCTTTCCCTACTCAAGATTATGGAAAACTCATCCATGATCCTAGTTATGACCCCAACATCAAAACCGTATCCCTTTTGGGCCTCCCAACCATCAAACTAACTTAATGTATGGGGGACTTGACCATCCACTTCTTACTTCCTCTACCACCTCTTTTATCTAACCATTCACCTCTAATTTTTCTTATCTAAAAGACCCTAAAATTTCTAAAGCGTACCTCCATATGTGTACTTATAAGGGGTTTGGCCTTGGCCTTTATGAATAGGGACCTCATAAGATACACAATCAAAACCCAAAAACCTTGTGAGATATTTGGCCTTGGGTTTGTATTACTAGAAGAACCTACCTCACCTAAACCCATCATCACCATCAACGAGGATATCCCATCCTCACCAACCCCATATCATTCAAAGTTTGAGGATGTTTATATCATCTCATTTAACTTTTTTTATCAATACCATTAGTTTGAGCCCTTTAACCTATCAAAAGGGTGGCTGAAGGAGAACCCTTCCTCTCATCCATCTTTAAATGGTAGCAAATGATTCTCCTACCATCAAAACAATCTAACATTAGGATGATGATTCTATTCTCACCTACCTTGTTACAAGGGACTCTTCTATCCACAAATGCCTTCCTCTTAAGAACCAAACTATATTTAATGAATCCACTATCGATGTCAACTTGGGTACTCAGGTTAACCCCCACATTATCAAGATTATACAATCCTTAAATTCTATATAATAATAGGATTACCCTTCCTTTATTCATGACTAAAGAGTAATTGGTCCTATCAGGATATGCCTAAAATTTACCCTTCTATTTCTCTTCCCAATATGATCACTCACTCTAATACTAAACCTATCAGACAAAAGCTTCATAGGATGAACCCTTACATCACCCATCTAGTTAAATAAGAGCTTCAATGACTCTTGTCTATCAGCTTTATTCATCCCATTGACTATCCCCAATGGCTTTCTAACGTTGTTCCCATCACCAAACCCATAGAGGTACTTTACCTTTATATCAAAATTTATGACCTCAACCTTGTTTACCCAAAGGATGACTTTCCTTTACCTAGTATTGACCAACTTGTTGATGTTACAGCTATCCATGAGATGTTATATTTCATGGATGGTTTCTGAAGATATAATCAAATCTTGATTACTCCTAAAGATCAAAATAAAACCTCTTTTATTACCCCATGACAAAACTTTTTTTACAAAGTCATGCCATTTTATCTAAAGAACACCAGTGTAACCTACCAACGTGTCATGACCTACATCTTCCATGAACTCATACATAAAATCATAGAAGACTATGTGGATAGTCTCCTTGGAAAATCCAAATATCATAATGATCATTCAAATTTTTCTAAAATCATATTCGAATGCCTTATCCATTTCCATGTTTGCCTTAACCCCAAAAAATTTATTTTTGGGGTCCTTTCTAGAAAGCTTCTTGGATTCATTATCTCCCTTTAAGGAATCAAAGTAGATGCTACCAAATTCAAATAAATCTTTGAGATGCCACCTCCAACCCACCTTAAGTAACTCCATAGCTTATAGGGGAAGCTCTAATCAATCCATCATTTCATCTCTCAATTACCAGATAGATGTCAACCTTTTCACCATATTCTTAAAAAATACATATTTTAAATGGACTAAATATTATCAATAAGCCTTTGATTCACTTAATGAATACCTTATTTCTCCACCTACCTTGACCCTTCCTAAATAATATCAACCCTTACACATTTATATCTCTACCACTGACCATTCCTTAAGGGTAATACTCACTCATTATGATGAACATAACAAAGATCAAGTTGTGTACTACTTAAGTCAAACACTTATAGAGTATAAGACTCAGTACTCCCATCTTAAGAAACTTTGCCTCACCCTCATCTTTGTGGCTTCCAAATTCATCACTACCTTCTTAATCACAAAACATTCATCATCACTAACACTAACCCACTCAAGTACATGCACTCTAAACCATACCAAAACCAATGTATGGCTAAGTGGCTCATGCTCCTAGCTAAGTTTGACATTGATTTACTCCAAAAAAAGTCAATCAAAGGGTAAGTCATTACCAACCAATTATCCTAAGTTCCTCTACTAGGTAACCAACCACTTCTTTCATTTCTAGATGATTCCATCATGACTCTTTCTCAAGAGGACCCCACCTACCAAATGAACATGTTATCAGATGCCTCCAAATGCCAATGTGGTGGGGGTGCTAGAGTTATTCTCTTTCCTCTCAATGGTGAACATCTTCACCTTTCATTTAAACTTGAATTTGAGTGCACCAACAATGTGACTGAGTATTAATCTCTATTCATAGGTCTCCAAATTGCTCTAGCCTTGGGAATTAGGACAATTAGTATCTTTGGTGATTCCTAAATTGTGGTCAACCAAGTCAATAGATATTACCACTGTAAGAATGATGTCCTACTAAAGTAAAAACACCTAGTAGATGTAATCTTAGAATAATTTTATCATTACTTTATCAAATCTATTCCATTATCTACCAATAAGTTTGTGGATACAATGGTTTCCCTTACTTCCAAAATCCCATCTCAACCTTCCAAATCTAAACTCTTTGCTACCATCCATCATTTTATTACCCCATACTATATCCATTCTAACCTTCTTACCATTTTTAATTTAGATAAATCTCCATTATACATTTAGTATGAACAAACTTTTGATTACCTCAACCTCGGTATTGTTCTTCCCAACCTCCCTCAGAATGCCCAAAGAGATTTTGTTCAGAACACCTCTCATTATAACATACTAGGGGGAATAATTTACAAACATGGCTTTGATAGCCTCCTTCTCCATTGTCTTCATAGTCATGAATCTTCCCATGACATCAAATAAATGCATGACGGGATCTATGGGGGAAATTTTAATGGTTTAGCTATTGCCAAATGCATCTTTTGCCTTGGATACTATTGGCATACCCTCAGCTAAGACTTTTGTGATTATGTAAAAAGGTGTGTTAAATGTCAACAATGTGCTAATTTATACCATGTACCTAACCATGGCCTTCAAGTATCCAAAGAATTTTTTCCATTCTCATAATGTGGCCTATATCTCATTAGGGAAATCAATCCTCATTCTTCATAATGTCACCAATCCATCATCACTACCATTGAGTATTTCACCTAGTGGGTGGAAGCCATTCCTCTCATCTCTACCAAAGATAAAAAAATTATCTACTTTATAAACCATCACATCATCCATCATTTTAGATTTCCTTATAAGATCATCACCAATAATGGTAAATATTTTAAGAACAAAGAAGTCCAAGGTCTTTGTGATGCATTTGGCATTAAGTTAAGCTTTTACTCACCTTACCATCCACAAGAAAATGGACAAGTGGAAGACTCTAATAAAATCCTTAAAAATATGTTGACCAAAGTAGTTAGTGGTTCATGTTGAGATTGGCACTTGCATATCCCCTTCACTTTGTGGGCCTATTTCACTAGAATTTAAAACTCTATGAGTGCTACCTCTTTCTCTCTAGTCTTTAGATTAGAGGTGGTCTTGCCTCTTGAAGTATAGATTCCCTCTCTTCACATATATTTCCAAGAGATCATCTCTAAAAGTGACTATCATCAAGAATTTATAGCATGACTTGAGCTACTTGATAAGCAACACCTCATAATGCTTAACGATCTTCATGTCTATCAAGAGAAAATTAAGCATGCTTATAACACACACCTAAAAGAATGAAAATTCAATATCAAAGACCTCATCCTAAAGTAAAACCAACATGTAACCAATATGGAGAAAATAAAAAGAGGTAAGTTTACTTTCAATTGGCTTGGACCCTATATCATAACCCATAAGTATGGATCAGGCACTTACCATTTGCCCTCTCTCAAAGGCAAACTAGAAGTTAAGCCTCTTAATGCTTTGCATATGTATCCTTTTTTTGTTAAAGAAGGATTAAACTCACTTTTCTATCTAACTTAGCCTTGTCCCTTAATTTATAATATTTTTATCATCATACCTACCTATCCCTCTCCTTTTAAGGATAACTAATTACAACATAAAACCATGTGATTAATTATCATAGTCATAGCCTGATAATAAAAATGGGTACCATGACTCTACCCATGACATGGTTCTCATGGATAATTTTCATCTCTAACAATATGAAATCAAATGATCTTTTTTATTTCAAAACCAATGCTTTTACCTATCATTACCTTCTTATGCTAAAAGTTTTTCGCTCATAAAGGTAAACCTCTAAGCCTAATTAGACTCATCCATGTCTAAAACCTTGAATCAAAATAATTGGGATACCAAAATACCACTTAGGTCACATATCTCTAACGTAGCATACTGCTCCCTTGAAGGACAAATACATAAAAATAAATTGCTTAAAAGATAGAGTAATCCCTTAAAGGACTACTACAAAATATACAAACCCAAACTTACACCACTCCTTTGAAGGATGGCTAAGTCAAATGGGTCAAAATAAATCATTTAAAGATTACCACACTGATTATCTTCACAACCTATTAAAAAAATATCAATAAACAAAATACCCTATATCAAAATTAGATTAAGTTATCCCAAAAAAGCTGTAATTAGCTTTCATATGTAACATTAGTAGACTTCCTACATTGATCAGTCCATACCTAGCATTATGATATGGACTTATCTAATTTGGTTCTTAGGTCACCTATATAAGGGGAAAACTAACCCACATAAGGTTACTTTACCTATCCACCCATTTACCTTTCAACTACCACCTATCTCTTCTTTATACCATCTTTAAATCAGGGGATTATGAGCTTACTTGACACAATGTGATCAAGACACCCTTTTTTAACAAAGCATGATAATGTAAAACATTCAAAAGGATTATGTTCCTTAAGCCAATATAACTTTAGTTTTGTTATTTCATTAATAATGAAAAGGCATCATGCTTTTTCCTTACCTTCCTATCATTGGTTCATGTCGATATGCATCTCATGATTCTCATTTATTTTTCCTACATTTAGTTTGTTATTTAGCTTACTTTATGTGTTTTCATTACATCCTTAACCATAATCACATTACATCTCCATGATCATGAACAATAAACATTAATCATGAACCATATCTGTGAACCACATCATATATCTATCTATGATCAAAACATCAATCATCATATAAACATCATATCATAAATAACATCAATAACCATAATTAAGCTACTCATCATCATATCCATGAACAAAACAAAAACATCATCCATAAGTCATCACATGTGTAAAGCTACTGAGTACACATCTCATAAGCATAAAGCATCCAAACATCAAAACATGTAAACCATGAACCATGAACATACATCATATATATATATATATCATGAGCATCATAAAAATCATGTCCATAAAATAAATAATACATATAATAATGTATAAATTTATCTCTCATGTACATCTTGTATCATCGACATGTAGGTTGGTATCAAAATCATGTACATCTACACCTACATAATATATCATATATCATGCCCCTAGGGCATCACTTCCACCAGCCCCTCCTACACCTGCACTACCATTTGGTGCTAGTCCTCTTGGGATGCTTGTATTTCCACTCACTATAAAGGGACACTACCCTAGAGTCACCATAGCTATTCCACTTACCAAACTGACCCTATACTCTCCCCATCTCAGTCACTTAGGAAACTATGTTAGCACTATAACCTCTTAATATCTCAACTCCTTAATTATGGCCAAGTATTGTGCCATAATGCTCATACTAGGTGCCCTCCTATTGGTATTACCACTACTCCCACCTTCTACCTCAATGTATCCCTCTCCTAGGTCACCAAACTTGGGGAGGTCCTTACTTGATCTCTCTCTGTAACAGTGACAAGCTAACCCTATAAAGTGACAATATAGCCCTATAATGTGGCCAATTATCCCTATAAACCTATAATTTGAGCCTATGTAGCTACTAATATTGCCACTACCTATCTATCCTGACCACCAACCTATACCTATGATGCAACTAGATCTACATCTATGGCTTATTGGTCCCCATCATCCCATCCAAAATTGTCTGCTACATATTGGGCTTGGTACCATCCTATATAGCCATCAATAAAACTAGCATCATCTATCTCTGCTCTCACAGGTATCTCCTCATGTTGTAATACTACATCTATTAGTTATGGCTTAGGTAATAAAAACTTTGCATCCTCCCTTTTATACCTCAAGAAAAGATCTAAAATCCATTGTACAAGGCCATACTACCTCTAAACTCTATCAAATGGGATGAGCTCAGTCTCACCCTCTCTCCTCCCATAGATCTACCTTCATCTATACAAAGATAGAGTGTAACCCTCTAATGTATCTCTAAACCAATCAATGTACCTCATTCTTCCACCTACTCCTATCAAAGCATAAACTCCACTCCATTGAAAGAAGCCGACTTTGTAGTCTTCTTGAGTGTATCCATCCCATAATAGCCCCAATGGTCTCAGAACCCAAATGTGCTCATAAGCCCAATAATGGAACACAAGCCCAACACTAATCCCATATTTTTTATGATCTCAAAATGCCTATAACTCCTTATATATTTGGACCAACAAAATTGGTGCCTACCCAAACATCATCCTCCTCAACATCTCTACTCACACTCCCAATAGTAGATAGGGAAATTATCCACTACTCAAATTAGGCAACTTAAAATAAGACACTACCATCATCATCATCATCATCATCATCATCATCATCATCATCATCATCATCATCATCATCATCATCATCATCATCATCATCATCATCATCGTCATCATCATCATCATCACCATCATCATCATCATCATCATTATCATCATCAAGTGCCTCTCATTTGGAGACCTTTAGTATAGTGGCCCATAACCAAAACCACCTAAATACCACCTAACATGGACTGAATCCTCACCATATATTAGTTTCATCTACTCATTTTATTCCTCACTCTCAATATGATAAATAGGCTCCAATCAAATAGGTAGTTATGTAATCCTATGAACATTCTCCAATAAGATGGTCATCTCCCTTATCAGTAGCAAGAAGGTGTTTATGGCCATATCCCATCTCTTGATGAGGGCCACAATCATTACTAAATCTCTTGATAACCATTGATAATGTCACATAGCTGCTAAACCAACCTCCCCAATATGCATCCAATCATCTTGAGTCATCCCTCCATGAATCTTTGTAAAGATTCTCAGAACCCAATCCTTCATTTAAATCTAGTCTCATGCCTACAAAATATCAAGCTAGCACACACACTTTCTCATTAATTCTACCTACATCAACCTATTTATCAACCTAAAAACTCACCTACATTGACCTATTCTAACCTTTACCACTACAACATTATCTCTAAAACACTCATCCACCAACATTTTAAACATCTACCCTCACCTATCCAACCAACACCTAATGCTTCTATCATAAACATCTACCTTTAGTAATAAATATTTTCACACGTATTATAATATATCAAACTAATGCTTCACTCTAAAAACTCATTTCAAACACATTATTCCTACTTAACAAATTGCCTTGCCCTAATTTATACTTAGTATTTTAAACTACCCTACCATTACTCAAAACATTTTAACATAAATTCTTATTTAAACACAACCTCCCATTAAAAAAACATTCAAATATTGATAGTTTGCCTAAACCATCAATGGTTAGGTAAACCCTTTTACCTTGGTGTTTGACCAGTAATAGTTAGGTTGACCATCTATTGCTAGGTCAAATTGCCGCTGGTCACTATGTATGACCACTAACTATGAAACCTTCAAATTTACCATACCAAAAACATAATCAAAATAACCAAAAAAACAATATAAAACCTATCATTTTCTATCTTATAACCATCACCAACCAAACTCCTACACAAATATCAAATTTCAATTGCTAATTTTTAATATTTAATCCAAAACCTAAATTTAGGTTAAAACCCCATCAAATTTACTAAAACTTACCCAAATTCAACTTCAACACACCCAAATCAACTCAACTATCAATTTTAAAACATTCCCTACCTCATTCCTTGATCGTTATCAAGGTTAGAGCCTACTACTCAGCCACATCCTCATCTTCCCTACATATCTAGTCCTAGTCGATCACCTCAATAGATACCTTCAACTAATCACCAATGATCACCTTAGCAAATACTCAATCAAACACTCTTAGAAAAATGCTAAATTGCCAAATCATTAGAATGCATAGAAGCATAGAGGTCAAATTATCAAAAGCAAAAATGATTTTTGATTTTCAATTTTTATCTTTAGCCTTTTAGGGTTTCTCCCTAACCATCAATGGTAAACCTTGGAAACCCTAACCATCGACGGTCAGGGAATCACTTTTAAATTTTTTTAGACACCCAAACTAGGTGACACATTTTTTGAGATGACCTTTCTCCCCCAAATTAAGACCTAAAATTTTGGAGATTACCCTTTTCCAACCAACCATTAGACCATGTCCACCTTGACATTGGCTATTTTTGACCTAATTAATTGCATGTTTAATGACAAACCTACCTGGTCTGTTTGACCATATCAACTAGCCTTGCCATGTTGACCATTTGAATTTGCACCACCTAGTGCATAACTAGTCCATTTATGTTTTTTAAGGGAGAAATTCCTACCTCAAATACTTGAGAAAACATTAACCCTATCTAGGAGACTTATAAAGTAATCTGATCAGATATGACCAATGATGTGGACTAATTACCCTATCATTTTTTTATAGAATCAACCTTATTTTAACAAACATTAGCAACCTTAGTTTGTGTGTGATTTTGGATATCATACTTAGTTGCATTTTGTGCACATGTTTTGCATTTTGAATGCCCAACCACCTTTTTTCACCACCTAGTGATTCACCATCAACCAGTTATCAAACCTATACCCAATTCTACTTTTTCTCATCGATTCTTAGTTTGAGGGGGAACACCTCCTCCCATACTTGGGGTAATTATATCTCTAATCAACACTGCATTTTTATTTTTTAGCTTGTTAATTCAAAGTTTCATAACAAAAAGGTGTAAAATGTATGCACACAATGGTTCTAGATGTCAAAATGCCTCAGGACCCTTATGGACCCTCATTAGACCTTGAGTCTAGTTAACCACATAGTAAGTTAAACTCATCAAACTACTAACATAACCTTTTACCAAACCTTTTTAACCCTTTGTTTACCACTTTCACCTTTAAATACTCGACCATTGATGGTCAACTTAACCATTGATGGTTATCTTAACCATCAATGATTAGGTCCTCACCCTTCTAACACATTACCAATTGTGTCCAAGCTAATGAGGCATACTTAAATATGTTCCCCTTATGTGGTGCTAACAAACTCCTAATCATCAAAATCAATATCCAACCTACTAGGGAACTTTCCATCCTCCATATCTCTTTACCTATAAAAGGAAGGGAATAGGAGGTGAAATGGATGATCACAAGAGTTATCAAGCATATAGGTATTCAACCTCTCTAACATTTAGTCTTCCTTTAGTAACTCAACAATAGTAAAAGAGACCCAAACCTCAATTAAATTTACTTTTGAGTCCAAAGTATCTTACTCTAGAAAAATTGACCCATCCTTCCACCATCAACCATCTATAAAGCTACAAGTATATTTTACTTATTCTTTATTTCATTAGAATTCTAATCTCCTTAACTATATTAGACCTATCTAAACATTTTTTCTCAAATTTTAGATCCTTACCAAAACCTCTATCTGACCCATATCCCATTTTACAACTCTTTTATGAGTTCCTTTATAAATCTAAAGGCAACCACTAATGGTTAGCATAACCATTGATGGTCACCTCCAACCATTGATGGTTATCCAACCACTGATGGTTAGCCCAACCATAGATGGTTCACCCAACCATCGATGGTCACTAAAGTAGAAAATAATAGCAAGTTATTTTTAGTCCCTTAACCCTGACCAAACCTAACTTTCTATGTTCCTACCTATTCATAGACCCTTTGTTGATTTTTTGAACCTGATCCCACCTAGTTTAGCATAAGTATTGACCTAATTTTATTATATTTAGTAATTTTATTTAACAATCATTCTACTTTCTTATTATATTGCATTACATTTACTTTATGCAAGTATATTACTTTATCATTTCTAACTTGATTATCTAGCTCATGCTAGGTAGTCCACCCAACTAGCTTGCTAAAAACCCCTTTGTTAGTGCTTTCTTATCTACAAGTTATTTCTTCCAATACAAAGAGTAGTTCTCCATCTTCATCTTGAGTATGCATGAATTACCAACTAGGTATTCTACCACACCCTTATTACTAGTTTCTTATCTTCTTCCAAAATAATGAAATGAGCATAAATTAAGAGAGAAACCTACTCTTCCCACTATAGAACTAGTGGTGGTACCTCTAGTACTCCTACCTCTACACCCATCTCTTCTCATTTCACTACCTATCATGCTTAACTAGACTATGGTCTCTCATGATGTGGCCTAAGTGTCAACCTCACATCTAGTTTCCCTAATCCTCCTTTTTCATGTGTCTCTCTCACAGATCGAGCCCAAAACATGGGCACCACTATCATTACCATTGAGTAAGGTAAGCCCATCTACCTTGGTACTCATGTCATCAAATATGGCTCCATACACTAGGTGTAGTGCCCTATCACCTTTGTTTATACCAAAGCTAGTGCTACTATCTCCCAGTTAGGCCATATCATAGCTATGCTCCCATATGAATTCCATATTATAACCGGTCATCTCATTATTTATAGCACTAACATGTGGGGCACAACTCAAACTACCTAGTCTTATGTCTATCTCTGAACTTGAGGTAACCTATCATCTACCACATGGTGCAACCTAGTTGATTAGCTGATACATGGAGAACCTCTTTTAGATCCATGCTATAAGTAATATGATCAGTCCCACTAATTTCTACCCTCTACACAACACTCCATACATGTCATGTATGAGTTGTACCTAGATGATAGATCCTAGGTCCTATAACACCCTCTGCTCTAAAATCATCCATCTCAAGTCTATCACAAAGAGTGGCACCTTATTATTTTACTTGTGATACAACACTCATGCTATCACAAGTCCTATCACAACCTTCCAAATGTCCAAAATCTATGATGTATACACATCAAACATATTCACCCTAAATTTAGGGTGTATCATCTCTGAGCCCTTTTCCCATATGGATAAGACTCTCTTCTCCTCCTCACTATCAAGGAATCATGTAACTAAAGGATATACTAGGATGGCATGCATACCCTCTAAGGTGATACCCACCTCTATAGTATCCCCCCCACCTCTTACCTACAAGTGTTAGTTAATCATTCCCAAAATCCTAAGAACATGATTAACCAATATGAGTTGAGGGGTATCCTACACATATTTGTTATGCCACCTAGGCTCAAAGAAATAAATTTGGCTCTATCCTTAATATAAAATATCTCTAATAAGTCTGGGAGCCATGATGCATCCACCAAACAACCAAATCTATGATGTCCCTATAATAAGGAAATAACAAAAGATGTATTAGATCCTCTATGTCATGTATAATAAAAATACATTCTTTTCAAATACAAAAACAAGCCTAAATTGCTTCAGTCTATGTCATGCATAATAAAAATGCATTCTTTTCATACAAAAAGATCCTCTATGTCATGTATAATAAAAATACATTCTTTTCAAATACAAAAACAAGCCTAAATTGCTTCAATCTATTCATTTTTAATCAATTTTACCTATTTATATCCTACTCAACCCTTTTAGCCCTTAGTTGGTCATTTTGGGCCCTTATAGCACTCTTTTGGCCTTTTGTATACATTTGTGTACTATTATGGTCCTTTGGTCAAACACTAGTTTGACCAAAATTTCCCTATTTTGATTTAGATGACTTAAAAATCTAAGTCAACTCTCTTATTCCCCCCTTAGTAATGTAATGTCATACTAGAAATTTTTGCTTAGTCATCAATGACATACTAGGTCGATAGTCTAAAAAACCAACTACATTAGCATAGACCTACTAGGTCATCAATATGGATTTTATCACTTTTCAATGTACTAGGTTTGGGTTGACCTAGTTGTTTTTCCCTACTGACCCCTTATATTTTGTAAAATAAGTACCTTCTATCAGTTATTTCTCCAAAACCCCTTAAACCCATTTCCATAATTGGTCTTTCCTACCCTTAGCATCTAATTTGAGCTCATTATAATGTTTAGAAATGCTTAAAACACAAATTTATAAAAATACACTTAAATCATTAAAATATTCAAAAATGAGCTTGATATTCTCAATTGCCTACTTGTCCTGCACCTACTACCACCACTGGGGGTCCCTCTCACCTAGCCTATCATCTCCTCACCATTCTAGCTTATTTTGTCTCTTAGAGATCTTTTTTATCTCCTTCACAAGTCAAAAACAACAAATGACTTTCATTTCAAACTATTTAAAATCACTTTTCAAAAATCTTAATCTTTCAAATCTTTTCAGTCAGATTCCTTGTTTTGCCTCTAGATTTGTTTTTACTCATCCATTTTCCAAACTATAAAATGTTCTAGAGTCATGATGATGTAAAAATTATTTTTCACTACTATATGCCTCTTTTTAAAAAAAATTATTTTTGGCTATTTTTTGCACTAACTTCTACAGGTTCACCTAATGTTCTTCACATTAGACACCTTCAATTCTCCTATAGTCTACTTCTTTATCTATAACACTAAGGTAAATAAAGGTATGTTTTTTTCAATTCTATCCTTTTATTTATTTTATTTGCTACTTATTGCACTTTACTTAACATCAGTGTTATGTGTTATCATGTTTTATTTCTCAAAGCACCATCCCTTGTTTTACCTTAGTGACATGTGATGAGATTTGAGTGGGGCATATGTATGCACATGATATTTTCAAACTTTTATTGATTACTTACACTTTATATCTTAGAGGAACCTGTTGAGTCTCAATCTCTCTGAGTGTATGCTTTTAGGGGTGTACTGAGAAATGGGTGTGTAGACCATTGGTGATTTGTAGGATTGTTGTCCCTTTTTCCACTTGTTATCTACACACTTATCTCCTAAAACTATTATCCCTAAGCTTATTCTTCTCTGTTGTACCAGTTTTAGGCATTTTCTATATTTTATCCTCCTTTTCCTCACCTAAATCCTATTTTATTAGTTAGCCATTCTAGGTTGATTGGGTCAACCTTGTATAGTTTCAAGATGTTTTCACTTAGGAATTAGGTTAGCCTTTGACTGACCTAACTCAGGATGTAGTCAATTATTCTCTAAAATTTTGCTAGGTTGACTGGGTTGACCCTATCAATTGGGATTCTTGGAATGGTCAAGGGTCAAATCCACCTATATATACAAGTTCATTTCAATAATTTATTAATAAGAATCAAAATAAGTAGTAATAGCGAATGAACATCTGCTTATTGAAAGTTCTACTTGAGAAGTAAAGCTTAGGGTTTCATACATTTTTGGAGATACATATATTGTCTTATGGAAAAATCTTTTGGATACATTGATAGGTTGTGTATCCTAGAGCTAATTTATCTTTTTTATCCTTAGATACCACAATAATCTCTTGCAAAGCACCTTAGCCAAGGGAGAGATTGACGCTCGGTGGGTTCATCTTCAAAGGTAAGTATTTATAACTTTATTTATCCTTTATAAGAGTAGATATATATAATTTTATGATTTTATTCTATGTATTAGGATTTTGTATACATTGACATGAGTATATGTCTTCTATGAATGTTGAGTTTTATTGTTTCTAACCCCCACTTTGTGATATAAGCTTTGGTGAGCACTAGATTAGATTTAATTTACATATTATTAGTATAGATGAAATATCAAAAATTAGGACCCCCCTTAGGGTTATTACATGATTATGTTATATTGGAGGCTTTGGAACCCTCCTTATCATGGTGTATTGTAGTAAGAAATCCCCTATTCAGGTCTAGTAGACTTCATATTGGTCATGATCCCACATAATAAATGTATCCCCAATTGAAAGTATATGATATTATCTATCTTCTCTGAGTTAGGATTGATTTATAGACATGATGCATTTTTTATTGCATACACCTCTCACACCATGATGTCTATAAAACAAACCACCACGTAGCCTATAATAATAATCACTAAGTAGTTTTACAATTGCCAAAACAAAGTTATAAAAATAAGCACAAGAAATAAAAAATAATTAAAAATAAAATAATTTTTTTTGGTGTAAGGAATCATGAATTTATGAGTTTTTGAAATCAAAAAATTTATTTGAAACCCTAGACCGAAAAAAAAAATAACCAAATAAAAAACAAATTTACAAAAATAGTAGGTTTATTAGAATGTTTAATATATTTTAATTAGAAATGAGTCAAATAAATATATTTAAACTATTGAAATTGAAATACATGAAATATACACTATAGAAGTAAAACACAAAATTAAAACAATTAGAAGTCATCTAAAAAAAGTAAATTTACATAATATATGCAAACCTACCTCAAACAAATTTTATACTTACTGTGTAGGATGATTGTGACTGATTATTGCTTAAAAAGACCTTCAAAATATGTCACAAATGAAAACATAATTGTAAACTATATTGGGATAATGTTTATTTTGGAGGACAAGGATATAATTTGACCTTATCTATTGACTATGGTTGTATCTTGGTTGATTGTGCAATATATTTTTTAATCAATATTTTTGTGTCTATCTATGAAGGTTTACTATCTGATTATGTGAATAAATTTTATTTATGGAAGACATAAAAATACAAACCATAGATCCTACATAATAAACAAAATATATATCATATTCCAAATTGGGGAATATAGTTATATAAATAAATAACATATCTTCAGAAAAAACCATGTTATTTGAGTGCTACCTACATAACCCAAAAAAGCCTTAAATCAATTTAGTTATCCCTATTAGAGTGAGCATATGAATCTTTAATTTATTATATGGATAAAAATATATATAATAATTTAAATTCTTGATAATGAGTGTGATTAATTCAATACCCCACATGAGGGACGTCCGTTCCTTACAAATTGAGATATTAGGCAATTCAATTACGTGGTTACAAAGAAATTGAATTATAGTTTCTTCTTGGATGTCAATAGAATAATTCTCTTTAGTGAATAAAGAAAGATTAAATAAATTATAATCTCCCACCTTAAATATATGTTTATATATCATAAATTGATAATATTCAGAATTAAATTTTAATAGGTTCTAGGCTTCCTAGAGAGCCTACGAACCCTATCCCATAGGTCTTCTAGAAAACCTACTTTTTTAGGTCCTATCTTAGTTAAGGGGAATTTACGTATTTGTTGGAGCACTTTTAAAGAAACACAATTTAAAATTATTTGTTGTAAGTACCATATCAACATGTAAGATATATATTTTTTGGTGTAAGACTTTTCTTCTAAAAAAGTCCATAATAGGTAAGAAAAGCATGGTTCCTTCCATGACATGAAAATATCGATGTAAGATAGGGTAATCCCTTTATTTAATGAAGTTATGAAGAGGAATTTGACTTCATCCTTTTATTTTCAAACTCTTCAATTTTATTTGGGGATTCATTTTAGTCATTGTGGAGGGTTGATTCTTTGGAAGAGAAATTGGTGAAAGGAGGAGTTTGGGAGGAGCTTTTTGGAGTCTTGAAACTTGGGCAATTGTAGGAAAAAAGAATAGTAATGTTTGATTATTTTTTCCCTCTATTTTTTGTTTGAAAATACTTGTTAAATTAATATATTTTGCTTATTTTTCTTTCTCTCCTTTACTCTCTTCCAACACCTTTAAATTTCAAAGAAAATTGAATATGAAAATGAGATGGTTATGAAAGTAGATGATCTCTCTCTTCTTTGATCCTCTCCTTTTAAAATAGTAAATATTTTTTAGAGTTGTATAATCCATTATTGAGAACATTATATATATATATATATATATATATATATATATATATATATATATCCCCCTTCTTTTCCTTGCAATTTTAAATGATATCAATATTGTAAATAGAAATGGTTTAGTTGAGTTGTGTGTTGCTTGTTGAATAAAAATGTCATTTTTATTTAAATATTGAAAGAAGTTTGTAAGACAAAATATTACAAACAAAGAAATCTCTCTCTCTCTCTCTCTCTCTCTCTCTCTCTCTCTCTCTCTCTCTCTCTCTCTCTCTCTCAATGAACGTTAAAATTTAAGAGTGAAAATTGTTTATTAAAAATTTTCCATTTGTTTTTCAAACAAAAAATATATTTTCATTTGGAATGTACATACATATTTTTAAAAAATTAAATATTATTTTCAAATGAATGCACTTAAATGTATATATACATATAAAAAAATTAAATTTCTAATACATACAT
>JARHVA010002746.1:2112500-2207500 GCA_037957365.1 Torreya grandis | reverse complement strand
CCATAGAGACTCTACACCAGTCACTCTAGATTAGAATAAAGCATTGCACAGGACCTGGACATTAGTCATAATAGGCACAAGCGTTCAACACCTTGGTTCTTTATTTCACTAGAGCTAAGTATTTCTTCCCCCCTTTCATTTCAGTAATTTAGAATAACTTAGTCAATTTTTTGTCTCTAAATACTACCAGACCAGACCTGACCTTCAACTAGACCCGGCTTTCTTGCTGGAGAGGCTATAAAGCCTTCCTTTTATCTTGACCCTTTTTGACAACCTATCATCTACCTTTGTCCCTCTGTGGACCGTATTTGTCTCCTTGCAACCTTGCATAGACCCAGACTCCTTCTAGACCCCTCTGTCAACCACAAACCCATTTAAGGACATTACCTTGACCGACATCGACCACTACCCCTACCGACACCGACAACCTAACCGACGTCGGCAACTTGACCAACCGACACCGGCAGGACTACCGACATCGATGACTGTGGCAGACTGACTACAAGGAAATAGGTACGCATTATCTAATTTCCTCTTTGTTATTCATTAGTCATTTCTTTATTTCTGACACTTTTAATTATAAATAGTGCACTGTCATCCCTCAAGGAAGTCTTTGCGCTTCTAGGACTGAGCTTTGCTTGGCAGTCCACCATATATCAATCTAACAATCTCTCTATTTAAGTCTTATTATCTATAGATGTCATCCTCCATAGCCAAAGAGGAGCTCCTTCAATTGTCTGGATAATGGTGCATAGCTTAATCCAGGTACGTACAAACCCCTGACCATTAATCTTAGTTTCTTATTTCTTCTAAATATTAAAAAAGCAAAAATAGTTAAAAACATTCTAGCACGCCCGGTGGGACCCCTGGAGTTTTCCTTGGGTTCATCCTTTTTCTTCTAAAATCAAACTTTTCATATAGCTGCATTAGGGAAATTTTCTCTCCTTGCATCCTTTTTCTTTCTTTTTACTTTCCAAAAGACATCATAATCAAGTTAAAAAGAATATTTCTTTTCCTTCTTGTCACCTTTCCTCTTGCATCATAGAGTAGTGAAATTCATGCTCTTAGCCTTTTCTTCACTTGTCTGCATCTGAATAAACATTTCAATTTGGGTTAAAAGTTAAATGCATTTCACTCCTACTTGAATGTATATTTAGCTCATCTAGTAATTAACCACATTATGAATAAATCGTAGTGCACTTATGTTACACGACCAGACCACATTCATAAAATCAAACATATAACATACATGAGACAAGGCTCAACTAGGATTTCACCACCTAGCGGATACCTTACCCTTCTTGGCGATCCTACTTGGACTTCACAACTAAGAGGAGGACCCACTCTGTTCTCTGGTAGAGTATAAACTTTAGGGGAAGTATATATTGGCTAAGTGGCCTAGCTCGGCTCTGGGTTCATGAAGTGAGGGGAGCAAGCCCCTAGCACCAAGCCATGTATGGAACCTAATATAGACTTTTGAGCACCAAAACTAACCTGAAACTAGCTTTAGAGTGCCTCTTTAGGACCCTTTCTAAAAGCCCATCCCCAACATATTCTTCTAAGGCATAAGCCACCATGACTCTAAAAATTTATTCTTAGGAATTAAACATTTAGAGGTTGCTTGCCTTCATCTTTTCTACTATTTTTATCTAGTTTTTTGAGCTGGTGAGGATGCATTACTCTAAATTCTGAAATAACTCAAAATTTCTCCTTTTTTTCCAAAAACTTTCAGTTTTCTGAGTTTCTGGAAACACACAGACACCAACATCAATTTTTCCATCGACGTCAGCAAATTTTACTCACCATCATCAATTTTTCAACTGACATCGGCAACTTATATTCACCGACATCGATTTATCAACTGACGTCGGTCACTGTTAACAAACTTTTTTCAAAATAACAAGCTTAGAACCTGACCTTTTTACTATCAAACACACATTCTGACCACTTCTAGTTTTCTAAAACTAAAATCCATAGTTTCTAGAACCTGACCCTTTTTTCCTTCAATGGTTTTGACACATGGTCAAGCCAAATCTCTTATCAACCACGTGAGGCAACAACCACTTCCGCCTTCACCTTTTATATCAAGTCACCAAATGGAGTATATTTCAGATATTGAGCATACTCCTATCTAGCCTAGGGCCGACCAACATCCAATTGTTCTCGAAGGGGATCAAGACTTTGAGAGATTCCTTAACCTTAATGTCAAGGCTCTCCAACATTATCTCACGAGAACCCAAATGCGAGATCCTTCAGGTACCCCTATTTATGGGATGCTAACTTCCTTGGTTGAAGCAACAATGGTCTCAACAACCTCCGCTACCCAACCCATTATCATTCAAGCCACTACCTCAACTATTAACCTGACCATGGCCAATGTCCAAGATTCGGCCTCCCCATCTATTTTTAGACCTACCTCCATCGGGGTTTCCATACCCCCTCAACCACAAACAATTCAACCAAGTTCTACACCATACCAGAACTTAATTGTCTTGACTCCACACACTCTTGCACCTATAAATGTGAGAGTGACTACCTATCCTTTTACCAATGCCACCATTCAACCACCTTTGGCAGTATCTAGTCAACTTGTGCCCTCCAACTTCATGGCACAAGCCCCCTTGACCTCAACATCAATCCCTATGATGAACTACCAATACGTTGTGCCTATACAAATGCAACCAAGTACATCATACACCCCTCCTAATGCCTTCCAGGTACCTTACAACCTAGGGGGCACCCCACCTACAAATCCATCAACTGATCTAATCAATATGTTGATGGACAAGATGTCTAATCTTGAGACATCCATTTTTGGTTCAAGCAATGTTCTCTCATATGAACAATTATGCAATGAACCCATCCACCCTTCGATGCCTATTCGACCATATCCTAACTAGTGGGAAATCCCCAAATTTACTCATGTTCAGAGTAAAGAGGACCCAAAACAACATCTATGAGCATTTAGACACGCTTGTTACCTCATAGCGCACGATGATGCGTTATTACTGCGCACATTTCCCATGTCACTTTTAAGGGCCGACCTTGACTGGTATAGCTCCATTACCAATCATTCTCTCTTTTCCTTCACTCAACTTGCCCAATTATTCCTTGACCACTTTTCAATCAACATCACTAAGAAGGTCTCCATTACAGACCTCTATTCTATTAAGCAATTCGATGATGAATCATTAGCTGACTTCGTCACCCATTAGAGAGGTTTGATTAACCAACTCTCCTTTTCTTTACCTTAAACTAATCTCATAGAGATCTTTTCACGAGCATGTGCCAAGCACATCTCATCTACCTTATGGGTTCAAACATTCTGCACATTTGATGAAGCTTTCACCATGGCCAGAAAGTTTGAACTCCACGCAGTCGAAGAAGACAAGGTCACATTGCATAATAAAAATATCAATGCAAAATCCAATGACCCTTATTCATCCAAAACATATTCTTTCAGCTCCAAGTCCAAAGGAGTGGCAAACACTATGGTCCTTAGACCATCATCTTCAACAACAACCAATCAATCTCAGCCTTCCACATTAGACTACATAAAAAGACAATTCCAACAACGGCATGTACAGCATCAATACACTCCAATAGGAGAGTCATACACTTCTGTGATGGATAAACTCATCAAGCAGGGGGTCATCAACCTCCCTCAAATTTGACCACCTCAATTTGACCCTTCAAAATCCATCCCTACATGGTATAGGTAAAATGACTTCTATCACTATCATCGTGTCAATGGTCATGACATAAACAACTGTAAAACCTTCAAAAACATCATCCAAGACATGTTGGATAAAGGGGATCTTGTTTTGGATAATCCAAACGTGCCACCTAATCAAAACATAGACATCTTTAGACAACCATTCCCTAACCATCCCCCTAGTCAGCATAACATTCAGACCATAGCCGATGACCCTCAAGAGCACAATATACGCACGGTCGACATGGTTTCTAACCAACCTCTCCCAAAGTCTAAAGAGGTTAATCAACCTATTTTCCCATCACAGGTAGAAGAACCCTCTTCTCCTATTTGTCCATCACAAGTAGAAGAACTTTCTTCTCCTATTTGTCCAACATAGGTAGAAGAGCCTTCTTCCCCTGTTTGTCCACTACAGGTAGAAGAACTCTCTTCTCTTATTTGTCTATCATAGGTAGAAGAACTCTCTTCTCCTATTTTTACACCACAAGTAGAAGAGCCTTCTTTTCCTATTAGTATTCCATCCACCCCCTTTCACATGTAGGAGAGTCAACTTTGAACTCTCCCATATTAGAAGATTCCTTGATGGCACCAACACCAGCTACCACGCCTTCATCCTTCTTATCATCAATGGGGGATCATACTTTCCCTGCTATTCAACCACACACAGAAGCCATAACCATCCCATGCCTCTCAAACCTCACTCACCCACAAGTGAAGGTAGACTTGAACCTCACCTCACCCAATAGTGGTCCTCAAACTAAACCAAAGAAGGTTACTAAACCACATCGGAGAACTCCTCCCCCACCATCACCATTGCCCTCTATTTTGGGCCCACACCCTTCCACCTTAATAGGAGTGCTTCCTACTCCAACAAATCATAGAGACAAATTACCTCCATTACTCTCTCAACCTAACACAAACATACCTCCTCCAAAACATATAACACCTCTCAACAGCAACGTGTCATCTCCACATGTGGCCACACTGCCAACTAAAAAACTGACACGACAAACTCCCCAAACAACTCCTAAAAAGAAGTTGTCAACCCCAACTGCAACAAGCACAAACCCATTAAGGGGTTCATATGCTTCGATGTTATGCCAATTTTTGTAGTCATCTAGCATCACTCTCCCACCTATTAAACCATATCAACCTCTCAGATCAAAACCATCTTGGTTTGATGACACTAAAATCTGCTGGTATCATCGTACACTTGGACATGATACTGAGCATTGCTGTGCCCTTAAGGTTGCCATTCGTCGACACCTGAAAAAGGACACCCCTCACATTGAGGCTTCTTCTGACAACTCTTTTGACAAAAAATTGACACCATTCCCTACCTCCCAAACCTCTTCACCTAAATCGGGATCCCCATACAAGAATATGGTCCCTCTACCACCATCTCCTCCTTTATTCAAAATCAATACTATTCATGTGGCCACTAGGTTCCAAACTGTGAAAAATAAAGGAAAAGACCAGACTTGTACACCTTTGACATATCCATTATTCATCAAGACCTCTCAACCAACACAACCCAAGATTTCTATCTTGGACATATCTCGGCCAACATCACTGGGGGAAATTTCTCCTAGCCCCTCTAGTCCACATAACGCTTGGCATAAGCGCCCTGTTGACTATTTAACATATTCTATTATGCCTCCTAATTTCTCTAGCAATGCATGGCCAGCTTTTATCAAGAACACTACTCACTACACCATGTTATGGGGACTTATCTACAAATGAGGTCTTGATGGCCTCCTTATCCAATGCCAACATCATACTAACCGACTTCACGACCAACATCGACAAAAACATGCCAACAACATATCAACCAACTTCATGTCCAACATCAACCAACATGTGACCAATATGGAATGAAGTAAATGGGGCAAGTTTTCTCCTAATTGACTTGGACCTTACATCATGATGCATAAGCATAGATCAGGGACTTATCATCGGTCTTCTTTCGAAGGTTGGCTAGAACTTGAGCCCCTTAATGTCTTATATCTTTGACCATTATACTGTTAGTCAAGTAATCATTCACTTGATGTTTAACTTGAGCTCATCCATTGAGTAATTCCCATCATCATCATTCCTATTCCTTTCAACCCTTTTTCCCAACATTTCCTTTTGTCAAGCATGAATGCTTTGTCCTAATAAAAGGGAAACCCTCTACACCACTATAGACTAGTCCATGACAAAAGTCCAATTAAAAAAAAAAAAAAAAAAAAAAAAAAAAAAACAAACAAACAAACAAACAAACATAAACTGGGATGCCTATATTCCAAAAGTCATGAACTATACATGTAGACTGCTCCCTCGAAGGACAGCTACATCAACATCATTGCTATAATTAATAGACTTCTCCCTTGAAGGATAGCTATCCACAAACATTCTAGCATACAAAGCCAATATAGACCATTCCCTCGAAGGATGGCTATGACCAAATTTTTCTACATACACAGCACCCTCTAAAAAGCTTCTCATACTGATTAGCTTCAACATGACCATAAAACAAAAATAAAAACATCCTCAAGTAGACTTCCCACATTGATCAGTCTACAAACTATTAGGTCATGGACTTGTCTATAGTCGTTCTCAGGGACACCTATAAAAGGGGCAAAGCTATCCCTGCTAAAAAAAGGTTACGCTATCTTGACATATCACATAATCACACTTATCACCCCAACATACTCAAGGGATTTCGAGCTCACTTAACATTAAGTGATTTGACTACTTTTCTAACAAAAACCAATGGTCAAATGACATAATGCATGAATATGGCTTTTGTTTCCAAAAACCTTATCTATGCTATCATTATAGTCCTTGTCAATGAAAGAGCAATGCACCTTTCACTTCTTACACTTTGGTCACATACAACCAAATCATTTTATAACCCAACCAAACCAACCAAACCTTTTTCAGACCACTAACATTATCATAACCCATTCACACTAGTTTCTATGGAAAACAATACACATGGAAACTATCGACCACACAATTTATGCCAGCATCAACCATTACTTGCTGAAGCATAAATATACACAATTCATTTTTAGCATACACCATCACCAATATGGAAAATTGCTAGGGATAAAAGACCACATCACCAATGTTATAGAATATACCATCACATAATATGGAAAAGGCTGTAACATCATCATATCTTCATCATTTCAAGCATGTACCACCACACATATGGGAAATGATGACATCTCTAACATAACCAACTATCGACCACTTTGACCCTTTCTCTGAACTACATTGGTCTGATGCCCCTTACAACAGAGGCTAGGTAGGTAGCACTCAGTCTTCTAAGGTTAGCTCAGCCATTCCCCTGTTCATCTCCCTAATGATGATGGCTATTTCATTCATCCATCTACCTAACAGACCAACCATCTAACCTTTAACCAAATCATGACCAATCAACTAGCCTTGACACTATAGCAGTCACTTTCAACTTCTCATGGGGCACACTGGAGATCACATACATCTTCCTGACCACAACACTCAACTCTTGAGATCACTTATATCTCAAAACCCAACTCGACCAACGACCATGGAGATTACACCTATCTCCTTAGACCACGACCACTTTCGAGACAACTCTGCCTTAGTTGTTTTGATTGCATGTATGTTACCTCATGAATAGATAGCAAAATTATGTGCACCTCATATTGTGACCCTCACAAGTATCAGATCGTGCTCTAGTTGATCCCCACTACTTGTGACATTTTTGTGTTTTCTAGGAGCACTTCCTAAGCCCAAGATACTTGGAACACGGTGACCATTGGAGCTACAACTTTGATCATTTAACCCAATCAGCTATGACTAAATGCTAGGGACCGGTTATTGTGATTTTATCACTCCTCGACCTTTGACAGTGACAATTTGACCTATCTATCATGTGAAGTGGTATACATGCAATCTCAACTATTGCAGCGTTCACACTCCAACTTCACCATATCCATCCACTACTTATCAAATCGGCAATCAATTTCAAGTTATCTTCCCTCGACTCCTGCTTTGAGGGGGAATACCTCATCACTACACCTGGGGAAACCCACGCCTTATTTTTGTCTTGCAGTTCATCAGAACAACCAACAAGACAAAACTAACATCATCCCATACCTGGGACATCTACTCCTATTTTTGTCTTGCAGTTCATCCAGAATAACCAACAAGATAAAAAGGGGCAAATGTAGACACCTAAATTGTGTTGACCCCCCTTGGTCCTAACCCATATCTTATTAATTTAAAATAAACAACTTATTTTAAATTATGACCTCACCTTGACACATTACCTAGGACACCTCACCTAGGACACCTCACCTTGGACCACTTCCCACCCTATGACTCACCTTGAGACTAAGTCATCCACCTAAGACCTATTCTCACTCCTTTCCAACCACCTAACTAACTCTCGTGCGTATTTAGCCTGACCTTTGACAATTCTCCAACGGACTATGCACTTGGTGGATGGAGAACGGGCTTGTTAGCCCATTTACTCATTCTCACCCACTGACATCGATCAAATGTTAATCAACGCTGGCGGGATCATTGACGTTAGTTTACTTAAACTAAGTTCTAACCTCTCGCTCAGGCTGATCACTAATCACGAATCTTGAATCAACTTCCTCTTAGATACTTCTCTCTTAGACTCTAGGACTCTCTCTCACATGGATCAGGGTCTCTCTCTCTCTCTCTTTTCCTCATAGACTGGGACATCAATAGAGATCAGAATTCAACCAACGCTCCCTTGGCCACAGAGACTCTACACCAGTTGCTCCAGATTGGACTAAAGTATTACACGAGACCTGAACATCAGTCGTAATAGGCACAAGTGTTTAACACCTTGGTTCTTTATTTCACTAGAGCTAAGTATTTCCTCCCCCCTTTCATGTCAGTAATTTAAAATAACTTAGTCAATTTTCTATCTCTAAATACTACTAGACCAGACCCGACCTTTAACCAGACCCGACTTTCTTACTGGAGAGGCTATAAAGCCTTCCTTTTATCTTGACCCTTTTTGACAACCTATCATCTACCTTTGTCCCTCTACAGACCGTATTTGTCTCCCTGCAACCTTGCATAGACCTAGACTCCTTCTAAACCCCTCTATTGACCACAAACCTATCTAAAGCCATTGCCCTGACCGACATCGACCACTACCCCTACCGATGCTGGCAGCCTAACCGACATTGGCAACTTGACCAATTGACGCCGGCAGGACTACCAACATCGACGACTGTGGCAGATCGAATACAAGGAAATAGGTACACATTATCTAATTTCCTCTTTGTTAGTCATTAGTCATTTCTTTATTTATGACACTTTTAATTATAAACAGTGGACTGTCATCCCTCAAGGAAGTCTTTGTGCTTTTGGGACCGAGATTTGCTTGGCAATCCACCATATATCAATCTAACAATCTCTCTATTTGAGTCTTCTTAGCTATAGGTGTCATCCTCCACAGCCAAAGAGGAGCTCCTTCAATCATCTAGATAATGGTGTGCAGCTTAATCTGGGTACGTATAAACCCCTGACCATTAATGTTAGTTTCTTATTTCTTCTAAATATTAAAAAAGCAAAAATAGTTAGAAACACTATCATACATGATACAAATGTTTAAGAGGTTCTAGAATAAAATGGTTTAAATAGTTTGAAATAAACTTGGGAATCACACTACCTTTGTATGTAAGCAATAAATCCACCCCACTCTTTCATAATGGTGATTCATAATTTTTAATACATCTTTTGATGAGAGATGTCCATGCATGTATCATATTCATAGCCCTCCTAGCCTGTTAAACTTTCATTCTGTATAGCCAATTAGATGAGTTTTGGGATGTGAAATCCTTCATTCCAAATGGTTAAAAGAGGAATTTATACTCCTATGTTATCAAATATATCCTTCACCTCATTTCCTTCATAATATGTGTACATAATTTGGACTTTTGCCATGCCCATTAAATATTGCTTGACATCATCCATGATATCTTTTATTATGTGGAAGGGGGTTATTTTTCCATCCAGGTCATTTAGTATGTTCAAAGAGTCACCCTCCATAATGATTCTTTCTATCTTAAAGCTAGAGGCTAGTTGGATACCTAAAAAATCCACCTTGGCTTAAACAAGATGTTTTGTTTCAGTTTTCAAAGGCCCCACATAGGTAGAAATCTACATTCCTTTTAAATCCCTTGTGACTCCTCCCCCACCTATAGATGTTGGGTTTCCTTTAGAAGCACCATCAAATTTAAATTTATCCCAATATTTAGGTGAATTCTTCCATTTTGTGTGTTTTCAGATTAATGCTGTAGAGGGGGAACTTAATTTCTAAACCACATCCTAGTTGTTGAAGATCGATTGTGCTGAAGCAAGTCCTGGGTTTTTGTCTATAGGAGGAAAACCTTTCTAATTTTTGGTGATATCCTAATAGAGATAGAGAAGGGACCATTTGGTCCAGTGCCTTTTATTTGAGAAAAGTCTATCATTTCAAGCTTTCTACACACTCTAAAACTAGTGTGGGAGAGCTAAGTAACATAGGAATTCTAGGGACAAGAGATTCTAGGGTGGTTTCCATTTCTTTATGAGATAAAGCACATTATTTGGTTTTATCCAAATAAGGTTGAATTTATTCAACATCTAGTTAAATAATCTCACACTAAAAAGGCAATTTAGGAATAGGTGGTGGACTAAGTCCTCCACTTTTCTACATAATGGGAATCTATTGGGGACTATCAGTCCTCTTTTAGCCAAGTTATCCATTATCAAGACCTTATCTTGAGCTTTCAACCAAAATAATAAATTAATTTTGGGAGTCAGATGTTTTATCCAAAGATATTTTCAAGAGTTCCATTTGCTTTCTAGGTTAAGATCAGCGGCATGTCCTGAGGATACTAAGTACATACCATTGTCTTCAGTAGCCCATATAAAATGATCTTCCTTCAAGAATGTAGGAATGTGGATATGTCTAATAGAAGAGTTAAGATTCTGGATCACCTACACTTCTTTATCTACATGCCCTTTAGTGGGGAGCATTTTACAAATTTTTAATCCTTCATTCACCACCCAATAATATTTGAATTTTGAGCTCCATCTTTGCTTGAAGTCCATATATAAATTGGCCTAAGTTTTTTGTGAGGAGAGGGGGATAGTGGAAAACTAGGTGTCTTCCAAAAAATCAATTTTCTGTCCATTTCCAATTTTCTATTTTATGCCTTTAAGTAGAAGATCCTTGCAGTTGGTGATGGCTTTCTAAAATACGAATCCATCCTCAGGACCCTCTTCCCACAAAAAGTCATTTGCTTATGTCCATTCTAAGTATTTATATTTAAATTTGTAAGTAAATTATTATATATTTAAATTATTATAAAAGTAATAAAATAATTTTTATCATTAAAATTACTATTTTTTTATGGTGATTTCATAACCTAATTATTTAGAATTTTGAGGGGTATGTTTTCTAGGTAATTGAAGTCACCTTGGAATAATTTGTTAAATCATAATTTTTCCCCATTATAAAAATATTATGTTGCCTAAAATTCAATAATTATAGCTTTAATAATTGACTTTTTTGAAAATAAAAATTTATCCTCTTATATCAGATCTAAACTAAAGGTATGTTTGTACTTGATTATTAGTGTGAAAATTAGTTTATTTTGTCTCATTTGGAAAGGTCTTGATTTTGATGGTTGTTTTAGTACCTTTCATCATTTATTGTTTGAGTCATGGATACTCCACATTATTTTTTGTGTCCTTTTTTATAATTTTTGCCTTATTTTGAATTTTAGACCTCTATTGCAAATGTTGTGTCTGACCTTAGAGGCCAATAAATGAATCTAAGATAGGGCCCACTTGAAATCCTTTTGTTTCGTAACCTTAGAATGAGTCTTATTTCTACATTAAAGCTTAATTTTATGTACACACATACTTTCCATGAATAGGTAGGTACTTGTAATTTTTAGTAGTTCTTAGTTATGCTTGAGTCAACTAGTGGCCACAGGGTTACCCATAAGGGGTAACAATGTTATGCTTAGTCATGTATATGATTTGTGAAGGATGATTGTATTCACAACTAAACTAACACTCATTTATGAATAGGTTAACTATAACTAGCCTTGATTTTTCATGTGATGTGATCACTGTAGATATGTAGGTAGTTTGGAGAGTGGGCATAGATTAGCAAAATAACCTTTAAAACACTCTTTTGTATGGGAGTTATCAACTAACTTAAGAATGTTCTTAGATAACATAATTAGGAAACTAACCCTTAGGATGTTGATTAGTGTGGGCAACTGACAACTAAATTTAGTGTATTATTATAACACATGCTTACAGTATCGAATTTTTAGTATGCTTACTTAATTACAAATGGTATGACATTCTTCCTTGTGATTTTCTTTACTCTTAGTTTTAACATCATAATTTTCTTAGTCGATCACCTACTATAAGAAGTAACCCATATTATTTATTGAGTTTGAGCTTGTTCTCTCTTGTTTTAACCTCGAACACCTTTTGAGATTCATTTAGGAGATGGAGTTTCTATAAATAATGTAATTTAGAGATTGTAGAATAATTAACCATGTTAAAATAAGAGAATATAAGTTATTAGTCATGCATGTTATTATTTTTACACTATGTGAAATTACTTGGGTAAGAACTTACACTTTAAGATGGCATATATAGTGATTGATGACCTTAAGTTATGTTGTTTTTTAGAGTAGATGACTAGAGCTTTAGAAGCTAGCCTGAGTGACACACTAGTTCCATTATTGGCTTAGATCACTAATGATTATTTGGTGATGATGTCTTGCGGAGGAGGCCATCACAAGTATACGGAGAACTAAATCAGACCCTTATTCTATAGAGTGGATATGTAGGCTGCCTAAGTTGTGGTGGGGGCATTAGGTCTAGGTTCTTAGGCTAGGTTAGGGGCATTTGTCATATTGCTTTGTGTTAGGTTCATATGTCTTTGGTTATATAAATATGTTTAATTTTAATTTAAGTTTGAATTGATCATTGTGTGGTTGTTATCAATCATTTAAATTTAAATTGGCTAGTTTTCTTATCTTGAGTACCTTAAGAGTAGAGTAATATAGTGTTAGATGACTCTCCTTTGGTAAACCTTAAAGTGATAACCTTGTGTTAATTAATTATTTTTCAATATCATTTCATTCTCTTTGGGTGTTAATCAGGTTATGTGTGAATAAATTTGTGATCCTTTCAATCAATAAATTATAATTTAACCTTTCTTAATAATGTGACTTGTCTCACTTCCTTAATCAAGATATTACTTATTGATTTGATTTTTAACCTCATAATTGTATTCTAATATTGATAGGCCTCATGGTGGAAAATAAAGGTATTAATTAAATTTTATAATAATTATGTGTATTAAAATATCATTATACCTTGACCAAATCAAACTAGTTAAACATTAAGTAATCGTAGGAAATAAATAAACAACACTAAAATAAGAGTAAAAAATTTACATGGGTATTGGGATAAAACTTTTGGGCATTATATTTTGGTATCAGAGTTTGGTTTAAACACTGGGAGCTCTAGGATGTATAAGTACAGATTTTCACTCTTCTAATTTTATTTTATTTTGTTTTGTTTATTACAGTTTGGAGCCTGTGAGTAGCATGGGTTGCTCATGCAATGGGGATCATCAAGAACCATTACTTGAGCAACTAGTGTAGATAAACAAGTAAATCTTATAAAATATTTGGTACTTGATAGATATTTTAGAGGAGAGACTACCCTGAGTCCAAGGTATGCCTAAGAGAACTCCTCCATATTAGCCACAAGTGAGGTGCCCCATACACATTGTCAACTAAGGAGTAATAGACCTTATTTCTCTAGGGTTTGTGTTAGACAAAAGTTACAGGTGTAGGAGAGGCACTCTCACTTTCCATATGAGGTGGCCTCATCTTGTTCTATAAATTATGTTATATCAAGATAAAAAGTGAATTTAGTTCGAGTATGTTTGCATCCAAAGACTAGATCAATAGATATTTCTAGTGTAGGAAACATAAAACCTTCTTTAGAGACTTGTTACCTACATATAGGTGTGGGACATTTCATTTGATATTTCCCATTAAAGGCAAGGTTAACCTCTACACTAGTTGAGCATGGACATGGTGGCTAGATCGATAATGACTCATCATCTAAAGAACATATTGAGGGCATTAGAGCATGAGGCAGAAGACCACAAAAACCTTGAGATCAAGCTGATTGTGGGCTCAAATTTTATTTTTGTTATAGTATTCTACTTTAGTTAGTGATCTAATATTTTTTTTGAGGCAGTGGGTGCCAATGTTGCAATTTTGAATATTTGATGGATATTGACTATGATATGGTAAAATCCATTTTATGAATGAAAATCATCTAATTTCATTTATATAATTATTCATAAAGTCACTTACAATGGAATTTTGAGTTAATCTTTCATTTAAAATAAAATATTTAAATGTTGTGGTAAATAGAACTTAAAATATGAGGTTTATTTAAGAAGTAAATCATATACTTGTATTTTTGAAAAGAAGAGAGATTTTGAACCATGAAGAAAGTATCAAACTCTAAATGAAAATAAAATGATTCTTAGTTGGTCATGATACCTTTGGTAATATTTTTTTTAGTGATGCTTATGTAGGGGATGGGGGATTGTAATATTCAGTTCCATAATAGTTATGGTTGGTGATGGGTGATAGATATGTATGAATATGATGGTACTTATTTTTGACATTAAAAGTGTTAGATTATATGATTGATATGATATATAGGATGTTAGGATTGTTGATGTGGATAATGAGAATCCCTTACCCCCCATGTGATACTAGTAAATTGTGAATTGTGTTGTGATTATGAATTGATGCAAATAGTTATCTCAAGTCAATCATGTGAACCCCTAAATTTTGTAGTTGTTAGGTACATGCATAATTTTAACCTATTATGTAAACTATGTATCATTGTATATGCAACCAACCCCATAAATAATGGATCCTCTATATATATAAACAACATTATTATTCAATCTTAGAATGAGTATGCCATAGTAATAGTATGATATCATGTATGAAGCCCAATTTTCCTCTTATGAATGTGAATATGTTGTTAAATACTTTTTTCACAACTAATATTATGAAAATGTGGTGTAAAGTAACTTTTGTTCATGTACACATATGATGCATAAGTTAAAATTATTATTATGTATTAATGTGTTGTATTGTGTAACCATACATTATTTCTCTAGTATTAGGGTATTTATGAAAGTATGGGGTTTGAGGGTGAAGTAAAACTATCTTTATAATGATTTAGACTGCATCACAGGCTAGGATGTAGAGCTTCTCATAAGCTTAAAACCCACTTTTCCTCTTTGCATGAGGTAATTTCTTGATTATTTTAGGTGTGTGTACCATGAGTGCCATAGGCACCATGGGCTCTTGACACATAATGGTCACTTTATAAATGATGTGTTCCTTCACTACCCCTTAGTAGTTTTCAAAATAAAAACTTTCATGAATTATATTTGATGTAGCCTTGTGAATTTTTGAGATACATATGGAGAGAGTGATATTTTACTCTTACCTTTGGGAAATAATTGAGGCTTATGTTATTCCTTTCCCCTCAAGTGGCTTTCTTAGCCACATAGTGTTGTAATGTATATTTTTTTTTCAAGATTGGTGTGACCTATTTTATTTTTATTTTATGTTATTTTCTGAAATAAACACTTTTATTCTCTTGAATCTAATTTTTAATGCAAATATTCAGTTGGTTTTGAATTATTTTTATTGGAATTTCAAATTTTTATGAACATTTGGATCTCAATTTATTACATAATTGATATTATTTGTTGTTATTTAGTATTTTTTTGAAATATTTCTTTAAGGCCATTTGGCATTTAATTTAGTTATTGGATTATGTTGGTAAGGTTTTGTTGCTTTTATGTTTGAACATTGGTTTTGTGAATGCCATGATATGATCATTTTATTCCTATTGTGTGTATGTGGGAGATGAAGTATCTTGTAATATAACTATAGGGTGTGATGAGTTAGATTATGAGGTCAAGTCTTGATCCATCCTCCCACCCACTAAATGTGGTGGTTATATATAGGATTTAGCTAAAACACCTACTATCCTACTTTTGGGAGGTCTAAGTAGAATCCATCTTGGGAGGTCTAAGGTGATTATATGATCTTATACATGATTTGGCTATAGCTTATGTTCATTATTTATTGGGAGGTATAATGATTTTATATGATCTTATACATGATTTGGATATAAACTTATGTTCATTATTTATTGGGGGGTCTAAAGAGGTTATATGATCTTATACATGATTTAGATACAACTTATGTTCATTATTTATTGGGATGTTTAAGGAAGTTATTCATATAACATGATGATTTCTTGGTTATTTCAACCTTGATATTGTTCAATTCAAATGACAATTGATGTTATTATTTAGTATTGATTTATGTGGTTCTACCATGATTTATTACTTGTTTTTCACCTTGTTGTTTTCCAAGGGATGACACACAATATGTTATATATGATATTACAAGAGATGGATACTTGTACACAAACTCCTTCATGTGTTTTGACAATATTAGTCTAGGATATCAGTCATTTTGTGAAATATAGTGGTTATTTATATTGTATAGTATTATTCAATGTGCTCAGTATTACTCAATATGGCTTGGTCATAGAATGGTTCTAATCTCAATGAGTGCACTCTTGTCATGGGATTATGCATAAATTAATTAATCTATTATCATAATAGAGAAATATTATTGTTGTATATGCTACTTACTAGAATTATACATCAACATAATTTCTTAGGTTTTGATTTGTTGAGATAGATTTAAATGACAATATGATAGTTTGACACTATGGGTTATCAATTAATAAAATTAATAATTCTATTAACCAAAAAAAATTTATTAATTGTAAGGAACCTAATTTCACAATAATATTAAAATATGTTGATAAGTATAAAATGTGTTGTTATATTATGGTTAGCTTGAGTTATACTATTTGTAAGTTAGTATGTGCTCTAGTAATGTTTGGTTCTTCAACTCTTTGTGTTGGTTCAATGCATCTAAGATGATGATTTTATAAGGGGGGAGTATGTAATACCCCACATGAGGGATGCTCATCCCTTATTAGTTGAGACATTAAGTAATTTATTTACATGGTTATGAGTAAATTAAATTATAGTTTCTTCTTGGTTGCTATTGAATTAATTCTCTTTAATGAATAAAGAAAGATTATTAAAATTATGATTGCACACCTTAAATATATGTTTATATATAAAAAATTGATAATACTAAAAATTAAAATTTTATAGGTCCTAGGATTCTAAGAGAGCATATGATCTCTATCCCATAGGTCTTCTATAAAAGTTACTCTCTGAAGTCCTAGCCTAGTTTGTAGGCATTGGCGTACTTGGTAGAGATTTTTTCAAGAAAGGTAATTGAAAATTATTTGTTGTAGGATCCATAAGGACATGTAAGATAAATTTTTTGGTGTAAGACTTTTCTTTCAAAAAAATCCATAATAGACAATAAAAATATGGGTACTTCTATGACAAATGGCCTTAAGCATATGTATGTCCAAACCCAAAACTAAATTTTCACATGTTTCCCTAAGGGACAATAATGTGCAATAATAATAGTTGGAGACATTCATGTCCCTATAATGTATTTCTATATTAATCCCTCTAGTGGACACCTTTTAAAATTAAACCATCCACTATGTTGTCTTCCATGTTTTTAAGCTTCCTAACATGTGTTTTCCCCTTTTGGATTATTATAAAGGCACATTTAAGTCACTAATTATTCCACATGGAAATTTCAATACAAATACATATTTACATTATTGTACATTAATCAAAAGTTTCATATTCTTCCCAATTCTAATTTGAAGCATTACAAGTAGTCCTCAACCAAGTCACAAGCTTATTTTATCTAGCCTTAAGTAAAACATGATCATGTATTTAATATGGTTCTATATGTATTCATATAGTCAAAAGAACACAATTTCACAAACACTCTAAGTGGAAAAACTATGTGGACTTGATTCCCTCCTTAGATTATTAGATACATAGACAATGCTTAGTAATTATGGAGATGATTGGGGTCAGCTTACCCATATACACTCCACCTTTTTCTATTTTAAAAATATTTCAATCATTACTACCCTTATCAATTTTTTAACCTTTCAAAATATATTTTTAGGTCTTCTACACATTTTTGAATGTCAAATCTATGCATATAGACTGAACTTGGTCTTGTTTAACTGATCACACCCTAATTTACTATTTTTCAACAAAAGACATGATCAACCAAGTAGGATAATAGTGGGAGTTGATCCTATCCTTACTTGGAAATTTTGTCCTTATTCAATAATAGATATATTTATGATCAACATCCCTTATTATCAAAATGGGGACGCTCCTTTCTTTAATTTTCAAAAGTGCCCAAGATACTAAGCATATTAAATCATTTGACTACATGGGGAATTGATTGAATTTATCATTGCTTTTATTTCTAAATTTTTTGTTTAATCATTCATTTTTGTTTGACCACTTGAGAGCTTGATATGAATTGGAAGATTCCACATGGTGAGATATGAATGAGTCATCATGCAAAGCTACATTCTAAGAGTCTGTGAGTCAATCAAAAGGTGCCAAGCGTCTAGATTTCAAGCCAACTAGGCAATGTAGTCATATTCAAGCCATGTGATTACTTAGATAGATCTAAGGTGGCAACCACATGTTGAAATATGGAAATATTGAGATTTAAAGCTAAAATTGATGGAAAATAAAAGTCAAATTTAATCTAAATTGAATTATGATACAACTATAGCTAAAATCAATAGTTTGAAGTTATTTTAAATATATGCAGGGTTAATAAGCTTTCCATTAATATGACATAAACTAGGATCACCATCAACATTGCATTAATCAGAGTGGTCATTTAAAAGGCTACATAATAAATGTTATTGTTATTTGAATTTCAAATATATACACATTTTATTTCTCTAATATCTATGCTTTCACAATTCAACAAAGCTCAAGTCATTAGTAAATTACACTCCTGACCACCATTATTAGAGCTTGAAAATTGTATAAGGATACAAAGAGACACTAATTGTTACCTAAAGTATTAAAAAAGATGGAAAAAGAAGGTACATGTACTCTAGGTGAGAGTAGTTCCTATAGAAACAATGAATTTCTATTTTAGAATAGTTCTTTAATCATCTTTATAGATACTAAATTATTCTTGAGGCCAAAGCATCTGGTGACTTACATTATAGTAGCATATATTTTAATGTAGAAGAAACTAGGGTTTTTTTGTGAGAATTAAACCATGCCTCATGAAATCCAACTAGCTTTTGATATCCTCTCCATTAATGTAGTCATTCTCCATAAGGCCAAAACTAATCCAAAGGTCATGTCATGCATTGACCTAGTTTATAGTATTTTTGGGAGGTTAAAGTGTGAAGATAAGATGATAAAATTAATGTCCCAAGGGATCCCTATTGTTGTCATAGTAGGACCTAGGTTCAAAAAATACTATGACCTTCCCTCACTACATATATAATATAATCAGGTCTTCATCAATAACTAGTATGAAGTGCACTCCCTAGATAAGGTCTTAGCTTCATGGGTGACTAACCCAATGAAAACTATTTTCATAGATGATCAAGGAAACTTGCCCATCTAAAAATTTAGATAAGGAACCAGAATTAGCCTATCCCTCTTGAATAAAATATTTGGTATTTGAAACATTTCTTATGTGGACATAAGGAATATTCTATTGATATAAATAATCCTAGAAGACCAACAAATTCCCCCACTTGGGGAAATTATTAGTTGGTGTATGCAATACATGACACTTCAAATAATTATGCCCCCTTATTTATGATGAGATACTTATTATATGTAATTTTTTTAACTACTCAAATGGGTTGATGTTCATGGTCTCTTGAGTGTTCAGAATTTGTGCCTCAACTCTTTTCTACAATGCATATTCATAGATTTAGATGCAATATGAGAGTCATTATGTAATTGTTCTACCAAGTGGTCTACCAGTCGATCAATGAATTTGAGATGCAAAGGATTTCACTTGAAATAATGGAAAAAATTAAAGACATGGGTATCTACTGGTTATATCCAAACTGAATGGTTATCAGAATGGAAGGAGTGATAGTGGCCCCTCTTAGACTACCAAGGTTTGTGCCAATGAAGTTAGCTAAAGAAGAAATATCCTATCAAATTCTACATGGAGTTGATGGAATTTTCAAGGAAAAGAAGAAAATGGCCCCTTATAAGGTTCCTTACAAACTAGGGAGGATCAATATTACCAAATGGTATGATATTATTTTAACTACTAGGCATAAGAATTTGTACCTATTGCCTAAAGATAACTTCAGACCATGGGATCCAAATAAGGCCATTGCTAAGCATCTATTCAAATTAAATAAGGATGTAGTAGTGGAATATGAGCATAAATAATAATTCCATGAGTGGATATATATAAATTATTTTAATGATGACGTGGTACTCCAAAATACAGTAATAAAGAACATTGAACTGAAGATGAGACTAGATAGAGAGAAGAAAAAATAGTATATTGATAAGTCTCAGCCACCACCAATACATGGGAACATGTTTAATGCTGACTATGAGTAAGGTTAAGATTAATAATATGAGGATAAAATTTCTCTTATTAAGAAAAGGCCAAATAGACCTCCACAACTTGCCACTTCAAGCATTTAAGACTTACCTTCAAGATTTGAGCAAGGAGGATCTAGCAGTCAACATGACCTCTCTCAAGGGCTAACAATAATATTTGCATCTACTATGGGATCTATTCTTTAAAACATAAATTAACTTTACCTACTACTATTGACCTTGATGAATTGGAATAATGCATTTAACTCTCCATGGATGAAGTGTAGGCACTAGCTGGTAGAAACATTAAAAAAGTCTATAAGAGGAAAAGGGATCCTAAGACCACTATGAGAGGAGAAATAAACCCTCAACCAAATTATCAAGTGACTATAGAGCCTCCAACATAATCAAATATTGAATGTACCAAAGTTTTGAAAGAATAAGAAACTACTCCCTCTTCAAGAGTTAATCCATTTGTTGTTGTTGCCACATAACACACACAGGCTACCTATGGAGCATAAGATCCTAATGTAAATACCTCACCATTGTATTCTTTTCTAATTACAAGTACATCTAAAAATTATTCTAATTCTATATTCAATCCTCCTACCTTTTCTCCCCCATTAATGATCACAATGCAAACTAGCATCCCACTTGGGACTACTCTTATTGTTGCTTCCACAAGTATCCTATCTATTGTTGTTCCCCCATTGCCTTTAGTAACATTAGCAGCTGCAACTACCACTAATAAATATTTAGTTGATACTATCCTAGGCCAAGATAGTGGTTCCTTGGGATTTACCATCCTCCATTTAGTTTCTCATGCCACTACAAATATTGCAACATCATAAAGAACTAGTGTTAGTCAAACTGTTAGTTCTACTTCTTCCTAGGTAACAAAAACTAGTGCAACACTTTCTATTGGTTCCCCTATATTGTCAAGGCCATTAAGGCCAATTTTTAAAAAATTCACCTTTCCAAATCCACCTTTGACTACATCCCCATTCAATGTTTCTATGGCTAAAAAGGTGAGTGTGCCCCCAAAATCTCCTTTATTTATTCTAAATATGGGCCTTATAAGAACTCCATTTATCACACTTGGACAGATAGACCCAACAAACTTGCCAAAAATTTATAGTGCAGCTCTAGCCTCTACCCCAACTACACCACCTCTAGTGCCTCTTCCAATAAATCAAATACCTACTATTTTCCCAAGTTGGGTCATAGATATTATACTAAAAACAAGACAAGAGAGACCTTAAGTAGTACTATAAGAATCATATATTGGCATGAAATTTGATGCTATTATAGGTACCATGAAAAGAGTGGTGATGAGGTAGCTTGAACAACCCCAATCTAGCTCAGTTGTGTCTCATGAAAGTGAAGAGTCCCTCTTTAATTTAAAAAAGAAGAGGAAGGATGGCCCAGGTGAATTAGATGAGTATGCAAAGCACCCTGTATCCATGGTCCAAGCCAATGTAGAATCCACAATGGAATTAATGAAAGGTATGAAGTAGGAGGTGAAGATATTAAGTGAGAAATCATTGACTATAGTGCTATATAATACTATATTACAAATAATAAATGTAATCATCAATGTCTTCAATTTATACAAAATCATGAAGAGAAGGAAAGAGGATGGGAGTCTACAGTTTAATGTGGTCATTAAATATGACCAAAGACTTACACTCTATGATTCCAAGTTAGAAAACTTGGATAGAGTTACAAGGAAAAACAATTTCCTAGATCTTAAGACATTTCCACTTGAAGACATCATCCTGACATAAACTATAATAATGAATAGAAAGATAAAATAAAAAATGAGGTTGAAACAAGTTGAGGATGTAACTGCATCCTTAGAAAAAATAGAGTTCAAGATTTACCTATTACTAAAGGATGCTATGGTCACTAGGGTGACCAAAATTGATGGTATATTTATGGATGACTAGGATTTTAGGGATCAAATGAAAGTATTAGTTGAAAAATTCCAACTAGACATAACAAATGCCAAGATTGCCATTGAAGTAATGATCATTTTGGATTTTTCTAACCAAAGGCTAGGGACATCTAAGGCTATTGAAGAAGCACTGAGACCTATACTTTCATAGCATGGCATTATTATTCAAGAAATGCCTAACCTATTTTGGCCTATGATTCTAAATTTTAATCAAATTAACCAAGACTACTTAGAATTCACTAAAGTTTGGATAAGGGAGGAGGCAAAGAAACAAAGGTTGCAATAATAAGGTGGTCAACAAATAGCTATCCAACAACCCCTTCCATGGTAACAACTAGCACCTAAACAACCTCCTCCATGGAAACAACAAGCTTCATTACAATAATAGGTTCCCCTTTAATCATAATATCCATAACCAATTCAACCAAGGAAACTAGGGCCTTGATGAATATTTTGCTTTGCTTTGTAAATTCAAATTTGGAATAATCCCTTGTAATATGTGGCATTTTAGTTACTGTTATTTAAAAGATAAAATCCACTTGGCTATATTTGGGCATCTTTTAATGGGCCCAACTAAAATTGAATAGGAATTTTGAGGCCTATATATAGAGGTATTCCCCCTCATTGTAATTAGATTAGGAATAGTTGTTAGAGAATTAATGCAAAAGAACTAAGAATTCATGAAATTATCTGAATGCTCTATTGTGTGTTATGTAGTTTTTAATTATCATGATTTTAAAGAATTAATGGTTTATTTTCTATTGACTAACCTAAAAATAGATTTAATATATGATTCTATTAGTTTGATTTTAACACTAGGCTAACAAATCTACTGGTTTATGTGCTTTATTTCATCTTTTTGCAGTTGAATGTGCCTATGCAATTTGATGTGAATAAGTAACTTTCATGCAACATATGCTTTTATATATATGAATCTCCTTTCCTTTGAAGTCTCAAATGAATTCATTTGGATTTGAGTATTACACTAAGGTTGGTGAATGCTAGTTTTACATGTTATTATCATAGAGGTTAGAAGAATTAACACCTCTAAGCATCTAAAGAAAACATTCTTTTCTACCCTACCATACTTACCTTTGGATCGACCCCATGAATCACTTTAGTTTATATCATTATATAAATATTCATAGTTTATTTGCGTTTGGGCAATAATTGGAAAAGATTAGAGCAATTTCTCAAAGATTAGCAAGAAATAAAGTGTCGTTATTGTATAATATGTTCTCCCTACAATAGGGTCTACTTGCAGACCTATAAGTGGTGGAAATATCTCTATTATTTTTCTATTTTTAGTAGTAGTTGTCTAAAAAACTCAAGACCCAAGTCTTCTAGGACTTAAAATTGAGTTTATTTCTTTTCTCTTATTCTGTAGTGGCATAGGAAGCACATTAAGTTCATTAACAAGATCCATATTTTGGGTACTTGTGTTTTTAATTCTTATTTTCCTATTTCTACTATTTATTAATCAACACATTCAAAAATTAGATAAAAACAACTATTTTTTCTATTAATATTCATACTTACCATTTTTTAATAATTTTTCACCTTGTCAAATTTAGTATTTTACTTTCATTCTACATGTTAAAAGTACATTTCTAGCATTCAAATTTATTCTATTCAGTTTATCTTAATAAGGGTCAATTCATTATTTAATCCAAATTTAAATAAAACATATTAGTAAACCCATTTATTTATTGAGAATTACTAAATCCTAAGTTTCCCTTAGGGTTATAACCTTATAAGATTTCAATTTTTTTCCTAGGGTTTAGATAAATACCTGAATATCTAACACTAAAATAATTTCCTTTTGATCTTGAGTATAAATTTAACATTAAAATAAATTATTTTTAACATTAGACATAATATCTAACATTGAAAGAATATAATTTTGACTTTGGATGATATCTAACTCTAAAATTATCTTCTTTTAACCTTGGATTTCATAAGAATTTAATAATCTATGTACATAATTTTTCTCTTTTATTTCTATCATTTCATTTTTTGTCATTATTTTCAACATATTTTCTATGTTATCTTTCTATGCCACCTAAAAAAATTTATTATCATATTTCTATTGATAATTTGGCTTCCCAAGATAATTTCAACCCCTATAACCAAAAACTTTCCCATGACACCTATCTAAGCTTATACATGGTGATATTCTTGCATTGTGATGTCTTCTTTGGTCTCTTGTGTAGGCATGTATGGGATATTTTGGGGTCTTTGGATGATGTGACAAGTTGTCATGATGGTATTTGAGTGATTGGAAGAGTGTCAAAGTGATTTTTGAGGTCTATAGAATGTCCTAAAAATTGTTTGATAAAGTTAAAGTTCTGTAGTAGAGATTAAGGTAATTTGGGGAGTTTAAGGTTGCTAATTATCATGGTATTTAGACTTGTTTTAGCCATTATTTGAGAAGGGACATTTTTTAGCATGATATATGGGTGACCAAGCCTCATTTTAGTCATAACCTAAAGCATAATGGTTTTCTTATCTAAATCTATTTCAAGCCTTAGTTCACACTCAAGTCATCAAATGGTCCTTCAAACTCTTATATGAGTCAAGTTTCATTTAAAACCTTTGGAAATGGGAATGTTTTAATGTCACATTGTATTATAAGGGTCTTAAAATGGTCTCATTTCCATCCTATTGTCATGATAAGGTGTTCATATGCATAAAAGGGTCCTTTTTGAATCTAAACCCATCTTTCATTCATCAAAAGGGACCCCACATGTGTGAAAATGTGACTTATCAACCTACATAGTCATACCATATGTTTTTAAAAGGTTTTTTACCTTTATTTTCCATCCTTTCATCCTCTAATGACATTTCAAGATTTGAAAATTGAAAAAATTTAGAAAATAAGCTATTTTGTAGGAGTTTCAGGATTGTACAAACTTGTAAGGACATGTTAAGGTCAAGAAAAGTTAGAAATATGTAGAGTAGAATTAGTGTAGGAATAAAATAAGGATATATATGATATATCAAGTCAAATAGGTCAAAAAATATTTACCTTTCTCCATCGAGCACTTTGGTAGCCTTGGCTAACCAATCAGGTTCTTGCTCAATATGGAAAGGAGATAAAAGATTGTGACTTGAGAAATTCGCTAGAGGAATGAGGTATAATGTCATTCTAATATTGGGAATTGGATTTTATATTTATTCCCTATGATTTATGAACAAATTTTAAGAGCTCAAGTAACCAAATTTGCATTCTTCATCCACACTAGGCTATCTTTGCAATGATTTTAGTGCATTCATGTTTTATTTGATCCAATCAATGTTATTATTTGTCATCCATGGGTAATTATAGTCCACCTACATAATAAACCACTATTATTTCACATGTGTGAGCCATAAAGAGCAAGGAATCCTCTAGGTTGTCATATTTGTAGGTTATATGGTAGTGTTTCCTTATATTATAAAACTTTTAGTGTATAAATTGGAAGTAAGTAGTGGTTTTAAGATTGGATGATGATTAATTAGATTCTAATAAATTCTTCTCTACCTCCCAAACATAAATAATCCACCAGATGACCAAACAGATCCTTCAAGCCCTACTCCAATGTAACTTTCATGTATACAATTGGGTATCCTTGCAAGTACGAACAAGGTGTAATGGTAATGGCTATGGAGAAACATTAAGTTATTTTAAGGGAATATATTTACTTAACCTATTATAATATTATATTTTTATACCCTAATAATCATCACTACCTCTTACCCATAAAACCATTCACATCCTCACCCTTATAAAGTTAAACTCTCACAATACTGACTGTAGTGGCCTTTTGTGAACACTAAGTGAATGAAGGACTATTGATATGGGGTGTGGAAGGTATTGAGGAGAATAAATTAGAGTCATAATATCCTATAAATAATTATGGGGAGTGTAGGTATAAATTTCAAACATAGATCAACATCATTAACTCATCCCTAAGCCTTGGAGAGATAAGTCCTCATTTAGGCACCTACAGGCCTATTTAGGCAGACTAATCAAGTGAGGTGTTTGCCATTGGGATGGTGTGTGATACATTTCAATGGATCAAGGATAATAATAAAGGCCATGAATAATAATTTAGGATTGAGAAACAAATACAATATAGGGCCATACCACCCCAAGGTGAGAGCTCAACCAAGACTTCAATGCAAGAGGACTCTAATTGTAGATTGAAACAATGAAAATATGATGAGATAGAAAGGTTAAGAGGGTTATAAAATGGAAATTATATGTCATAAAAATGTATATGACCAAATAAAATAATGTAACAAATAATCACCTCTCAAATAGGCTCACATAGTCAGAGATATGCAATTGTATCCTACAAGCTTGACTGTAGATGAAAGAGAAGTTGAACATCAGTTATGTCTAGGGTGTATTAAAGGTGAGAGGATCACATTTATATTAAGATAAAAATATATAGTATGAGATATTTTGATAAATAAATAATATATTCATGAAATAAAAGCTTATCACCCTCACCTACATAGTAAAAAATGTAGGACTACCACCTATAGGTAGGGTCATGAGTAAGAAGGTGAAAATGTGAAGAAACATGCTTGGTGAAGAGGAGTGAAAGAGAGATAATAAATATTATTTAATTTTTTCCTAAGTATATCATATTTAAATTAATCCTTTATTTTTTTAAGATAAGAAAGAGAGGGCCCAATGGCCTAATTAGGCCTAAAAATCACATGTATATGCCTGCACATAAAAATTTAATGCATTTTTAGGTTTAGAGGCTATTAGAGCTCTATAAAAATCATAAATGGAAGTGGTGAAGATGAAATAAGGTTTTAAAATTAGATACGAGTGTCATGTTCAAGACATAAGATGATAAACCAAGCATTAGGGCTACATAAGCCTAGTTTTTCATAAAACCTAGGCAAGAGTTTGGTAGGTATGTAAAGAGTAGAATTTTAAGGGAGTCCAATCCATGGAGTGTTGTTAAATACTAAGGATTAATTTCATAAGGATTAAAATTCCATCATAACTATAAATATATATAATAGACAACTCATGTCTCTAACATAACTTATTCAAGCATTTGGCATGAATAATAATACTCAAGATAGACCTACAAGATAAGGATGGAGAGATGATGGTTTAGGAAGATGAGGGAAACTAAAAAGGGTGGAAATAAAATAAGGGAGGGTGAATTAGTGATATTAAATCCACATATACATATACAAGTCATTTAAGGTCTTGGAATATAGTTTAAGCCTGTAAGGCCTAAAGCCTTCCTTGAACCCTAAAGACCCCACCTCCATCTTGGTGACATCACTAAAACCCCCAAATATAATTAATGTCATGAGAAGGTGTGTGGTGATGATAAAAAAATTTATGAACATGTTTCATATATAAGGAAGAAATAAAGTGTCAAACTTGGTCTTAATACCTCTCTCGAACTACACTATCCTAGTCTACCATGTCAAATCACCAAATATAATGCTCATATCTTACATGGCATAATGGATCAGGCCTATTCCTTTTAGGAGGTTTTTTGGAACCCTATAAAATCACCATACATGGAAGAAATATTTGGATTTAGGAGCCCAACTCTATTAAAAATCACTAAGACTATCAACCTACATAAAATTCCTAATAAAGAGATCAAAGGCCACCAACTTTCACTTGATACTCATCATATAAGCTACATTGGACTAGGAGAAGTTCAAGGGTTTTATAGGTGTATATGGGCCCAAAATTGATGTAAATTTTTTTTGGGTTTGAGGCTTATACTTTATGAACCATCATTAAGATGATAGGCCAGTAAAACCCTGCATAAACCCTAAGAGAGACCCAATGGAGCAAAACATGAAATATTTACATATAAATGCATTTAAATGTCCTTAAAAACACTTATAGTCATATATAATGTCCAAATTGGTATTTTTAGTGTGGATTGAAACACCCCATCCATAGGTCCTTTTTGCATGCTCTTGTGACCCTTCTAAACACCATTTTTCTCATTACCAGTCATCTAGAACCATCTAAATAGTCATTCCACCTCAGCCAAACAATAATCCACATGTCAATCCTATTCCCATAAGTCTCAATCCTATAGGATATGATCACCCCATTTATAATATAGTTCCCCATAAAGAAGTGTCCCATTTTTGGAGGTCTTATCCATTTACACTTTAAGCCCCAATGATCATTTTCATCTGATCCTTATCCTTAATTAAGTTAGACTATCATGAATGCATTTTACATATGACCAATTATTCCCAATAAAATCCCACTCAAATCTCATTTACAAATGAGGTGACCAAACTTACAAAATAAGTAAGAATATAAACAAATCACTAAGGTAGACTTCCTTATTCTTTACACATAGTCACCCAACATAGTTGCAAACCTAATCAAATCCTCATACCAATCCTTATCCACTTCAAACACTATCAATTTGTTATTTTCATCCACATCACACTATTTTACAAATAAAACTATGTGGGAGAACTACATATGGCTTGATCCCTCTTCAAAGTATTGGTATGTAGTTAGCATGCCCACACAAAAGGTGTAGATAGCACATTTAGTACATCTTTCACACTAACCCCCCTCTTTCTCAAGTGACTAAAATGTCATTTTATAAATCATGATGGAGGGTTATGTTTTTAATATAAAATCATTTCAAAAATGAGTTCTATTGATGACCAGTGATTGATTTTTCATAGGCATGCTTATACAGGCATAACACAACTACCTAGAAAGTGTTAGGTCTCTGTGATCAGCTTGGAAAATAGCGAAAAGAATGGAAAACAAAACCAAACACCAATCATCCAATTTTTAGTTCTCCTATCTTTTTACCCAAAAAAATATAGATTCAAGTTTACAACACCTTCACAATCTTATATAACCATTTTCAACATCTGTATCAACCATCTCAATCTATTTTCTAGATAATTTATATTTCTTCTTATTTTTTGTTATTTTTAGAAAGGTGAAAAAGATAAATAGTTGCATAAACCATGATTGTATTTATTACTATATTCTATATTAATTTAGTAATCTAGACCCTTAACTAAAATAAGAATAAAAATCCAATATTCCTAAATAAGTGAAATCATTTGGTTAACCTGACTTAATTTGTGCACAAAAACCCTATAAACCTTAGGGAAAATTCCTTGTTGATTTTAGAAATATTATTTTGATTTTTTCCTACATATATAAATCAAAATTTCACATTTAATTTTTAAAATTCACCATAGTAATTTTAAAAATCATTTATTTCAAATCCTAGTAGAATATACTAGGTCTTTATGTTTTTGGAGGTATCACCTTACATGTTAGTGAGCTTCGTATCCTTTTATACATATTCTAGTTTGTTTTTTTTTAGGAATTTACATTTCCTTTATTTAGTATTTTTCTTCGATTGAATTTTTCTTCTTACAACTTATTGCAAAAAATTCAATCCACTTTTACTTTGTTTTTCTACTTTAGTAATGGCCCAATATACTAGCTTTGATAAAATTGATAAGAGGGAACTTTAATAATTTTTAAATAAAAATATTGATATGCAAGATAATATGCTTAAATTACTACAATAAGAACAAAAAAAATCAAATAATGGTCAATCCTCTCAAAATATAGAAAAACCAGTTACAAATGATACTATGGGGGAAACTATGTCTCAACAACCCCTTTAGCAGTCCAACCTTCCTATGTGGCACCACCAGTTATGGCTAGTACATATTCACCTCCTAATGTGGTTTTCATTGTGTAATATATTAAATCTCTTCAATCTAAGGTGATAAATCTTGAGCAAGGTTCCTCTAGACCAATATAGGCTTTGGACTCTTTTACTCTACTTCATACATCATTGGCATGCCATATTTCTTCTACACCCTTACCATCAGGTCTTGTTTAACCCAAGATCACTCTATATGATGGAAAGGGTGATCCAAATACACATTTGAGATCTTTTCATGAAACATGCTTGGAATATGTGCCAAATGACTAGTTACTAACCAATCTATTTCCATGGAGTTTAAAGGATTATGCTCTATAATGGTTCTATAGTCTACCAAATCAATCAGTCAAAGCATTTAATCCTTTAGCTAACATGTTCCTATCTCATTTCAACATTAAAATATATGACAATGTTTCTTATGCCCAAGTTTCACAATAGAAACATAGGTTAAATAAGCATCTCATAGATTATGTTCTTAGATATAAGACTATCTTGGCTTAAATGACTAGCCCCATGGTTGATAAATAATTAAAATATCTCCAGATAGAGTCTTCTACCATCTTTTCATGAGCATATAATGTTCAAAAAAAATTCTTCCTTCACTAAGTTATTTCATACACTAAAGGAAAGGGAAGTCAAATTACTTTCAATGGGTAAACTCAAGTACACAAGCATATCAAAATCAATAAATAAGAGTAAAAATAAAGTCCCATATAAATTAAAGGTTAATGATAGAAAAAATAAAAATCAACCTACAGTTAATGTGGATTCAGAGCCCCTTCAACAAGTGGTTTTATCAGTGCCTCCTCAACTAGCCTTTACCAATCTACCAGTATCTGTAGCTAGAGTCTTGCAACAACTATTGGAATGCAAAGTCCTATCTCTCCCTCCTATTTGGGAAGTTGATATGATAAATCATATTCCACATGGATATGATCATAATGAATTCTATGATTTTCACAAGGCACTAAGACACACAATGAACATATGCATTAGTTTATGACATAAGATATAAGACTTGATAGATGGAAACCTTATTGATTTTGGCACTCCAATTGAGCCTCTTCAGGTAAAATAAACATAGGATAAAGATATAATTTTTTAATCAAATCCTTTCCCATATCATTATAAATAGGATATGGGGGGAACATTAGGTATTCACCATTCATATCATACAAACCCTCCACCAGATACATACTAGGCACCTTCAGTTGAGTCACATCTTTTGAGAAACATGATTGGTGTGTATAATTCTAGAGTTCTAGCTAGACCTTCAATCTTGTTATTAGAGAAAGAGATAGTTGAGGATGATTTAGATTTTTATGCAATCTTTAATAGATCCTACATTGATCCTCACCTCATTCATATTTCTCTCATAGATAATAGATCTAGTGTGAACATGTGTACTATGACATTACTTTAACATTTGGCATATTCAAAGTAAGATATCACCTTGATGGGCATAGTTATTAGTGGATTTAGTAGACATATATAAAGTTCTTATATGAGATTATAATTCCTCTATAGGTTGGTCTAGTACATGTGGCCACACCATTTACTATTATTCCTAGTGAAAGAGTCTTTGACATGTTGTTTGGTCAACCATGGATCTAGCAACTTCATGTAGTATATTATATAGTTCATAAATGCATGAAATAAATTCATGTTAATTAGGTTGTTATAGTTGGTGGAGTTCCATATGAGTTACCACTCCCTACTTCAAAGCCATCTCCTACTCTGTAGTTACCACTTTTAGCTCCTCCACTAGTTATAGTTCTTCTTCTAGTTAAGGATTATACATAGCCAAGGCCTCCCTCACCATTATAGAGAGTCCATAAACTTACACAGATGCCTCTCTTAGTGTGATCACTACATCAATGATAGTTTCAAGACTCTAAATAACTTATAACTATAGTATTCATACCTAGGGTAGTATCATTGAGGTCTCATGCCTATACACATAGAGAACATTTTTAGAGAGATTATTTTACCAACAGATGTGTCCCTAAGAGCCCCATAATTACATCCACTTCTCATAATTATAGGGGGACCCCATATTTAGTTTCCACTATAGATATTTTAAAGCACTTACAATACACATAGCTTTAAGGGTCACAGTCTCAAGCCTTCAATCATGCATGATCCCTCTCCTTGATACAAGACACCATGATAGGGAGTCTCTTATGAGACTCATCAGTTAGTATCATTTCTTATCAATATTTATTATACATAATTTCTTAGCTTACTTATACATAGTATCTTGTTACTTACTTGTACATATCTTTTTTCAAAATACCAAAAATAATACAATATTTCAAAATACCAAAAACAATATAATATTTCAAAATATAAAAAAAATCAAATAAATAAAAACACCAAAAACTTTTCAATTATTCACATTATCCATGATTTACATTTCTACTACCATGCTATATTTACATTTTGCTATTTTATTTTATTATTTGTTGATTTATCTACATTATTGTTGTCTTCTAGACTTGCACCATTGTGAAGGTAGTTTTAGGCATTCAAAATTTGAAGTAACATGGAGATAATCCTAGGATATTGGTGGCCTAATATGTGGATTTAATCTCTATATTATAAGGGCTAGCTCTTCATGATGTATCAGTTAGGATCCCTACTCTACACTACTAGTTTGGAAAAGTGAAAGGAAAACCCATCTAACTAGAGTGATATAGTAAAATATGACCTCCATTTGTGTAATATACACTAAGAGGATGAAAAAGAGAATAAATTTAACTACAATTCTCATATTTAATTCTCCAAACATCAATATTTCACACAGAGGCTTAGGCTTGATGCGTGATCTAAGGTACCTATTCAATAGGTCTCTCAAAGACACTAAAAAAATATTACACTTACCATACAAACAAGATGATTAGAGCACTTGAAACCTAAAAGGATGAGATTAACACCTAAAAATAGGTATGAAGGAAAGGATAAGATGAGAGGAAGCAAGAACTATAACTTTTATCTCCCAATGAACCATGAAAATACACTAAAACAAGATTTTAAGGAGGTATGAATTTTATCTTTATTCATCAAAAGAGGAAAGTAAATTTTTTTTGAGCATGGACTTGCCACAACTCAGGTTAAGGATCCCTTAAAATGCTAAAAATTGGCTTACATATACAGAAAATGAGAGAGAAGAGAGAGAAGGAGACAAGAGTTCCTAAAACTAGGAAATTTGACCCTTTTTTTTCCTCTTCAAAACACAACATAGAATTATATATTAATATTTATCTCATCCTTGGAATATATGGCATATAATTTTATATTTCAATAGTTTTGAAAGATAGAACAAGTCTCACTCCTTCATTGGTGGCATTTGACCAACTTTGATGCCTTGATTCTTGCTCAAACTCACTATATCTTTGGTGAAGAAGTATCCTCCTTGAAAAAAGGTATATAAAAAGTCATATTTGACTCCTAAAATCATGCATGATGTTTTCCCCACTTGATATGACTCTTATAATCTTTGACAAAGGTAACTTTGACTTGGTCTTGAAATGTGGCATGTGAAGGAGGAAATAAGCTTTCCTTGGAGTTTAAGGACCTTTTTAACATTTAAAATATCACAAAAACGTGAATTTAATTTTTATCCCTTCATATTTTGTGTACCATTCCATATATTAAATTGGTAAGACCTTATGATAGGTTATATGTTTTGATTTTCTCTTCAAACTCCAAAAAACTCTCGTTTGCACTAAGGCATAATAGGAAAAGTTGGAGTTTTCTTCAAGTTTGGCTCAATTTTGAATATATCCACCATGTCTGTATTATTGAAGACATACCAAACCTATAACAATGTAATTTTATGAATCAAAATCTTAGCAAGACCTAGAACAAAACCAAAAGCATGCATTTCCCATGGGCTCCTTGTAGCCCTTTTTTCTTAAATTCTCCTTGTCTGAGAGAATATGGAACTATGGGTGAGATACAAGGATTTTTAAAAGTACTATCTAGCCTATTAAATCTCTATACAATTTTTTTTTATCCAAATCGAAGTGAAAGTGTGTTTTCTAGCCCATTTCCTTACCAATTTAGTCATAATTAGCCCTTTTAGGCCTAGAAGAGAAATTTTGTTTTTGGTAGATTATATAGGTGTGAAACTTAAACAAAGTGTTTTATTCACTTTTCTCTTTACCCCTCCATGATTCATATCAATTTTTGTGGTTTGGAACCACCTGGAAGTACGAAAACCATGAAATGGCCTTTAGAAGGCTTGTCCTTTGAAGGCATTTTTTGTTTGACCCAAAAGAATGGAACGGTTTTAGAAAATTTAGATGGTTTATTCTGAATTTATTAGTTTTATAAGGTGAAAAAAGTCTCAATATTTACCTCAAAGTGATTGTATTCTTTTCATGTGTTTAAGAACCCTTGTTTTAGCTCAAAAATCTAAAAAAATGTTATTTTTGCCCAAATTTGTACAAGTGAAGGTACAAAAAAACCATGTTAAGGACCCTATGAGATTAACCTAAAACATTTGGTAGGTTTCATGAATCAAATATGTGTTTTTTTTGTGGTTTCCAACTAAAAACTTGCAATCTGGTTCAAAATAGCGGTTTTGGAGGGTTTTATGCCTATTTTCCTTCTTAACCTTTGTTCATAAAGTTGTTACATAGAAATTACAAATAAATTTTAAAAAAAAAAATTATCTCATGACCATATACAACTTTTTAAATCTCATTTATCACCCATGCAAAGTATCCAAGAAGATATGAGCAATCCAAATTGCCTACTCAAACTTGTTTCTCTAATTTGCACAAGCTTGATGTGGATTTAATCTCAAAAATGGTTTCCTTATAGGATTTTATTCACAAAAAGAGTTTATAAACACTTTATATATACATTAAAACATGATACCATGGATTTTAATGATCCAAAAATTTCAAAAAGTGTCAATGATCTCTAATTTGGGCTTTAGGCCTAGTTGAGACCCATGGGGTTTGACTGCATATGATTGTACACCAATAATTCTGAGTGTTTTCTCATTGTCCCAAGGATAAATAAATTTTATTTACATCTCTATACATCTTATTAAATAATACCAGGTCATCACATGGTGTTTTTAAGGCACCAATCACTCATTTTGGTAATATTTTCACCATTGTTTGCCTCTGTATACCCTTGAAAGTGGCCTACTTATGAGACAAAATAATGGATATTTTCCCTATTTTAACATGAAAAAAAAATACATTGGGATTTTACTTGGGCCATTAGTACCATATTTAAAAAATTTCAGGTTAAAATGACCTTTGTATCACCTCTAAACCTCAAAAATGCCAAGGCAAATTTTTTAACCATTGACTATGTGTAAAGTTACTATATGGACTAAATGCTATCCTATTGTGAGTGTTTGTGACCATGGGATCTTATATGTAACCTATGTAGGAATATATTCATGATTTCACATGTCTTAAATATCTCATAAAATATCCTTTCTATGATCCAACACTACCCAGGTCATCTTCTTGATAAATTTTACCAAGACTGTAGTCTTATGTTACTTGAAAGTACCCTACCTCTATCATAAAATAGTGGATATTTACCTTATTATTCCTTAAATTTTGTATTTATTCAGGGTTAATTATTTCACAAATAAATCATATACCAAATTCCAAATCTATATCATCTTTATATCATCCTTGATTCTTTCATTCCCTTCAAACTAGCTTTTAATGATGACTATGTGTATGGTTTGCAACAACCTGCCCACTTACCTTTATCTCATTTTTCCTTTTAAATGATTTATAGAGTGTTTTTATATATATTTATAAGTTATATTAACATAAATATTCCACTCATATCTCTTCAAATTTCATAAATAAGGTCTCTTTCATGAAACAAGTGAGAACAACATTGGTCATGTAGATTGCTTCTACCATTCTGAGTATGCAACTATTAGGTGTATGTTTGTGATATCCTTAACAATTTAATAAAAAATCACTAATTTTTTTTAAAAAAATTAATATTATCCTCACTCCTCATTTTTCACCACTATCCATCTCTCTTTGAAACCAACTTTGACCATGGAAACCTTAATAAACAAACATCCATAATTTTAACTAAATTGGACTGTTGACTATAGGTTAACATGAGATTGTAGGTGAGGGTGTATAATTTATGTTTATTGTAAGGTACCAAATATTATTTAAATTTAATAATATTATTTATTACATCTCCCCTTTTAGTCTAAATTCTTGACCAACTAGGACAATCAACCATACCTTCTGAGAAAATACACTTAGCAAATTGTCCTAGAACCCTATCAAATCCTTATGAGATTGACTGTAAGTGTTCATTTATATTATTTTAGGTATTGATTTTAGTCTTATATCATTATATAGGACCCCATTTAGGTATAATATATTAATTCATTGGATTTATAAATCTACTTATCCACTCTATGACACTTTACACCATTAACCCTTACTTAGCACTAACATAGTTGTAGATTGCCCTTTTCCTCTTGGCTGTAGGTCAACATTCTATTGTATTAGGCCTTTGGAAGAATTTTTAAAGGATCATATATGTATTTGATAGGTTTATTGACATAATTAATTCCTTTAATCTCCTTAATAAGTCTTACCTCTTATGAAACATTGCCTTACTAGACACTTGTTTTCATCTGTTAGGTCTCTTTAAGGAGATGGCTATAGGTGCTCCTTCAATTGACTATAGGTCCTCACTTTTGAGGAATTTATAGTTATTTTAGGTTGATATTATGTTTAAATTTATGTCCATAAACCAATTACTACTCATTAACACCTATTTTCAACTTGAATAGTCTTATGACCACTAGGACCATTATGCATTATGGTTTCTGCCCTCACTAGGCATGTAGGTGTCTTTTCATAGTTGGCTACTGAGGTTACATATGTAGTTAGGTACATTGTGTTACCATCTATTTAATTTTATTTATGTCATTAGGATAATTTCACACTTTGATCAAATGCAATCCTAACCAATAACCAAATAACTTACACTCTAACTACCATGATTAGCTTTCAATATACTCAATATGGTTATAGGTGACCATTATAGGTAGTGTATGAACTGTAAGTCAGATTTGCTTCATTTGGCTAGAACTAATCACCTTAACCCTAACCAAAGCCATATAATCTTACTCATCATTATCATTCACCTTGACTACATAAACCTTAAGAATATGCAAACTCAGTTTGTATGCAACATTGATTGTTGATTGTGTCTCTCATGTAGTTGTAGGTGCTTATTAAATTTTGAAATAGAAAATAAGGTGACTTCAAACCATTTCAAAATCTTAGATCATGAACTTGAATCATGATTTATCTTTAAGGATGCATTCCCATTGGATTATACCCCCTTCAACTCTCATTCCCTTAGTCACCATGATGTATTTTGAATACCCTATTTCAATGTCTCTAAAGATCCTACTGTAGGTCTTGATAGACTCTTTGATTAGGTCTATGCCCAAATGGCTCAACACACTATGACCTCATTCTTTTTTAGGGTTATAAGGTGTATGGAGGGGTTTATTGGCATGGTATAGGCCTAGGATGAAGGATGAATGGGTGAAGAAGGATGTATGTGGAGTGATAAGGAGATGATAACATGGAAAAAAATGGATAACACAACAAATTGGAAGTGATAACAATGTGGAGTGGTAGTGGTGTGATGGGTTATGAACCAATGATTTATCTTGGGCTCTTATGATTTTTAAATGAATCTTGTAAACCATAAGGTTAATTAAAACAAGTTTATGCTCATTTAAATGTTTTTGACCTCCTAAAAAACACCTATAGGTATGCTTTAATGCTACAAACAAGGCAATGAATATGAAATTTGAACAATTACATAATGTATATAGACCTGCTTAAGGGGTATATGAGATCAATACTACTAAAAAACCTTTTTCACACTTTAATACTAAAGATAAACTCTTAATAACCAAATTTTAATCTTGTTGAAGAGATGAACCTAACTGAAACTCTCTTAAAGAAGACACACTCAAAAGAATAACAAAGGAAATAAGATTTTATGATGTAAATAACTTATTTAAGATGGTAATAAATTGATACCAAGATGAAAAGTAGCCTAATAAACCTTAAAAATATTAACCAAAACTATTCCTCTTAATTGTTTACTAAGATTGAGAAATAGGCCCAAGAATAGACCCCTTTTAGATGCATAAGCTATAGTGACTTGTTGTCACTCTTAGAAATTGTTCATAAATATGGGGAAACCAATATGAAAATAAAAATACACTAATTTAAAACTTAATCATACCCCTAAAAATTTCCAAATTTTTAGATCCTAACTCTCGCTCCTCTTCTTGTACTGAGCATTTGAAAACTATGCTTTTAGGCATGCAAGAAAAATCAATTTTGGAGCAAAGATTTATTTTTCAAAATTTTCACCTATAACTTCTATAAACAACTTATATGACCATGTAAGGAGCAAATTAATCATATATGATTCTTTTTTCACAAAAATCCTCTGAAACCCAAAATGAATGCCTCAAAAAGGCTTGTTTTGCACTGAAAAAGCTATTTTCATGAAAGAAATTTGAATAAAATGATATAAAATGTCTTATTGAGTCTATAAAATTTATTATTAGGTGAATAAATATTTAATAAATCTTCCTAATGATCATATACTATCAAAATATTTTCTAAATGGCACAAAATGGTTAGATTTTGCATAGAAATGAGTCATAGAGTTAGTATAGAAAGTGATCAACCTAATTATACATGTTTTAGGCATGTAATTACCTTGAAAAAATCTATGAAACTCAATAATACACTCTATAATCTTCTCACCATTGAAAATGGCTTAGAAAGGCCAAAAAATGACCACACAAGCACCAGGCAAATGAAGGAAAAGACCTCAAATCATCTAAACAACCTTAAGACCTATTACACATGACTTTTTAAATTACTTTTTAGGACTAGCTATTAAATCACAAGACAAACTAGCATGGTATGCAAATTTTTGAATGATAGGGGTGACATTTTGACCTGTGAGGTCAAAATTGTCAACAATTACCATGCTTCACTTGATTTTCTTTGAGTGTGTGTAGTGATGCCTAGATCATTGATTGATTCAATCTACCCATTAAAGGAGAATCCTACTTATACATTCAATACATACATCAACATATCTACCCACTAGGGGCATCTTCTAGATGACTACACCATCTAGGTTATGTCATTCCTACACCACACACTCTAGTTATCATGTTGATGTATATTACTTACTAGCTTACACAGATTATTCTATTGACACTCACTAGTATATTACACTTGTTTTTTTTTTAGCATCTACCTAGTCATATAATACATGTTTTACATAATTTTACTTCTTGCTTTGATTAGTTAGATGCAATAGTATTTATATCATTTACATGCCTTCCTTTCTTGCTTTGAGTAGCTAGATGTGATTGTATTTCTTAGTTCATATTTTGTTACTTGTGTGTGCCTTAGGATATTTTCTAATGTCCTTTGCTTGTGTTATTGTATGTGCTTGTGGTCTTCATACCAATATTTCTTATTTTCAATTGTATGTGTATGTAGGTATTTAAACATGCCTTGTATGCTTGCTTTCCCTAGTTTTAGTGACATGTGCCCATGTCCCTTAGTTTCTTGGCCCTTTGGCCTCTTTTGTATGCTTATTACCTTGCATGCTTGTTTGTTTGTTTGCTTCTCAATTTTTTACAATGCCATGATCCACATCATACATTATCTTGCCTTCTTGGATGCCATGATGGACATCATGCTCTATCACTCCTTGACAGCTAACCATATTTTTAGTTTTAGTTTAGTCTACTACACATACTATTACATTATTACATTTATCTAGGCATACCCCTATTGATATAATAATCTCCAACATAAACCATGCTATATCTTGAGACATCTTTTTAATCATCATTACTATATCATGTATTTCACATCATAACACACTTAAAGGGATCTTTCTTCTAAGGGTAGTCAGTTCAAGGTCTTCATTCCTACCCTCAAAAGAGGGTTTAATAAATAGGGGTTTTGTCATAGAGATCAGAGCCCTCTACCAATCAAAATCATTTTTTTATAACACTTAGAACAATAATCAAAATTAAATACACATATAACAAACCAAAAAAATTGGGATGAACACAAAATAGTAATCATAAATAGTAAAGGATAAGAGCACCCCATTCAGACTACAGTGCCCTACATTAAAGTGTCCATATTTTAGAACTTTTGTCCAAATAGCCAAAAACCTAGAATTTTTAGAAGCATATAGAAAGGTAAGGTCAATTATAGTTTTGTTAGCTACGACCTAGTTTAGATTGGGTAGTTGTAATATAGTTTTACTTAGATTATCTAAATATAAGGGGCATCATGCATGACATGATCTCTTACTTCTAGTTTTAGGTTGGGTAGTTGGTACAACTTCCAGATCACAATCCATGTTATCATCACTAGTGATTGGGGGAAATTTGTGTGACACATTTGAATTCTTTTCTTTCTATTTCATTGTATTACCTAGGTATTCTCAGTATTTTCCTAACTTATTTCATCTGTAGGTGGTTGGCATCATTTTGGAGTAGCTTTCATATAAGCCTAGTTTTCAGTTTCAGAGTGGCTTTCATACAAGCCTAATCTCCATCTTTAAAAGTGGCCAATATTAGAATATTTCTTAGTACACATTCAGATATCCATGACACATTGTCAGATTATAAATCATTCATGGGCTTCGTGAGCCATCTCATAAGATACACATTCATACCAATATCAGTTCATAGTTCACACTTAGTGGGTAATGATGGAGCTAAAGGACTAGCTAGCCTTTTTATTCTTGAGACACCTACTCAGAATGATTAGACACATAGTCCAAACATTGATTAACATATGCATGATCACATAACTTCACTACAAAATGGGTGATGATGGGGCCAAAGGTCCAATGTTTGTATTCTTGAGACACATTTAGGGAATTGAGCACTCATCTCCATTTGTGATATTACTCTTCGTACAAGACATACCCAACATCACTTAGCATCACTCAACATCACTTAATATCACAATAGGTTTTGTACTAGTTCATGTACTTGGTGAGGTGTAGTTATTCCTTTCTCTTCCTCTCTCTTTTACCCAACCTTTGTATATTCTTATTTTAGACACAATGTGACTAATAAGAACTAATCTACTCCTTATTTTCTCTTGTATATTTACACTTCACACTATGCTATCTCTATGCACATTCAACATCACACATCTTCATGGGCTTTGCCCTTATATGTAATTTCATGTACACTTTCTAGTTTTCCTTTATCCTAGTATTTCACTTTGTTACATCACTAGAATTAATGAGGGGAAAATATAGTCATATAAAATGTCCAAATTGGTAGTCTTGAGTGTGGCTTCTGAAATCCCATACATAGGTCCTTTTTGCATGCTCTTATGACCCTTTTGGACACCCTTTTTCTCATTATCAATCATCCAAAACCTTCTGAATATTCATTCCACCTCAGCCAGATAGTATTCCCCATACCTATCATATTCCCTTAGGTCCCAAGCCTATAGGATAGGAGCACCCAATTTGGAATATAACACCCCATAGAGAAGTTTCCCATTTTTGGTAGTCCTATCCATTTGCACTTTGAGCCCCAATACTCATTTTCATTCACTCCTTATCTTTAATTAGGTCAGCCTAGTGTGAATACATCTAACCCATGACCAATTATTCCTTATAAAATCCCACTCAAATATCATTTACAAAGGAGGTGAATAAAATTATAAATTAAGTAATAACACAAACAAATACACTAAGGAAAACTTCCCTATTATTTGCATATAGTCACCCAACATAATTGCAAACCTAATCAAATCCTCATACCAATCCCTAGCCACTTCAAACACTATCAATTTGGCATTTGAATCTACATCAAACTATGTCATAAAGAACACTAGGTGGGAGAACTACATATGGATTAATCCCTCTTTGGAGTATTGGTATGTAGATAGCATTACCACACAAGGGTGTGGATTGCATGTTTAGTACATCTTTCACACTAACCCCCTTCTTTCTCAAGTGACTCAAATGTAATTTTATAAAGAATGATGGAGGGTTAGGGTTTAAAGAGAAAATAATCTCCACAAAAATTTACATCTATGACCAACACTCAAGTTATCACATTCATGCTCACATAGGCACAACATAACTACCCATAAAGTTTTAGGTCTCTATGATTAGTTTATACAATAGCAGCATGAATGAACAATAACATCGAATACCAAAGCATCCACTTCTTAGCACTCCTATCCTTTCAACAAAAAAATATAGATTCAATTTTATGACACCTTCCTTGTCTTGCACGAACCATTTTCAACTTCTATATCAGTTATCTCAGTTTATTTTCAAGCCAAGTTATATTTCTTCTTATTCATTACTATTTTTAGAAAGGTGAAAAAGACAAATAGTTGGATAAATTATGACTATATTTATTTCTATATTATTTACTAATTTATAAATATAGAAACTTAACTAAAATATTAATAAAACTCCATTATTCAAAAATTATTTAAATCAACACTTGAACCACATGATGCACTCTATGGAGGTTCCCATCCATGGCACTGGTCTATATGGATAGTTGTACAAACCCTGTAGAAACTCTATTTTTACAAGGTTTTGTGGTATTTTCAATGTATAAAACTTGATGAAAATTTAAAAATTATGGAGGAGGGTAGTATGAGGCATTTTTCACCCTTTAAAACCATAAACTATTCATAATTATTCTTTGAGAAGCTTCTATAGGTCTACACCAATAGACCAGTCTAGATGTGCTAGTGGGAGATGGCCTAATCACCTAAGTCAGGTAGAGTTATAGGTTTTAAATATTTTAAAGGACTATGTCATGGTATGAATTTTGTTTAATACTTTAAACATACCTATTCACCTATTTTGAGGGTTCTATTTAGGTCTCATGACCATTCAATTAGCTAATAATCAAGTAACTAGGCCTAGTTGCCTAGTAAGCCTATTTTGGAAACAAGAGAAGATGTTGGTTGGAACAAGGAGATGCTAATGGATTAAATATATGGTAATTAAACCTATTTAAGTGTCTCATTAAGTATATAAATCACACTTATCATGGTTATTATGGAGGAAAGGGAAGTTTTCCAATCCTAGTCAACATGCAAAGGAGATGAGGCTACTTAATAATTCACCTTTGTAACTATCATGAGGAGAGGGTGATTGAATAAATTGGAATGTAAATGCTTTGGATTAGGTCAAACAAGTTTTAACCCATATCTATCACTCCATCTCTACATCAAATTCTCATTGAAGACCACCAACCATAAAGGTAATGCATGAAGGGAGCATGGAGTTATTATTAAGACTTATAAATAATGTTAGAGTGAATTAAAGTCATCATGACCTCTTATCCACATTTTCATACCTCATTATCTCCTCCCTATTATTCATTATTATATCAAATTAGGATTTAAGGCCATTGTATTCATCCCTTTATTGGGTATGAAGAGATTCTACCCAAATTTGTACTTTGTCACCTCTTGAGCTAATACAATGATTATTTAAACTTATTCATGTTTTAGATTGAGGTAAAAACAGGTTTTGAATGGGCCCCAAAACCCTGTAACAAAGAGTGAAAGAAATAACATCTAAGACCACATGCAAAGCCTAACAAACACTACAAGGAAGTAGCAAAAATAGGTTTTAAATGGACCTGAAACCATCAGAGAAACAACCGGTCAAAACCCAGAAACAGAGATCTGGTAGCACATCAGTCAAAAGAAAACAAAAAGAAAACAAAGATCAGTACCAGTTTTTAAACCAAAAAGAAGGACCAGATTATTCATCCAGTTCCAGAATCAGGTTCATGGCTTCTTTTCCTTTCAAAGCAGTTTCCTGGGTGGTAGCCTCCAGCAAAGCTCCTTTTTGTGTATCTTTCTTTCTAGAGCTTTGCCTTGTCCTTTTGCTAGGACCCTCTAGTGCTTTGGTCTCCTCATTAGCTCATTTACCTATATTGATAGCAGAAACACAAATGTTGGATGTTATTTCCTCCATTTTCATTTTGTTGTCCTTTATTAGTTCCCGGAGGTTGTTTTCATAAGCTTTGAGCTTGACAGGGATCTCGCTTAACTGATTTTCCATGTTGTTTATTTTTTTCCAAGCAGCTTTCAGAGAATCTTCCAAAGTTTCCACTTTTCTCTTGAGTTCAATGATCTCCCTACACATCTAGGAATCAAAGTGGGAAGAAGCCTCTGCTTTAAAATTAACCTAGGTCATAGGTATGTGTGTTTCATCATTCTGATTCTTCCCTCTCCAATCCTCAGCCTTTTATTGGGACTATTCCTGGCTTCTTCAAAGATATCTTCTCGACTCTTTTGTTCTCGCTCTTTGATTCCAGTTTGAATTTCCATATCCATATTTTGAATATCATCCTAAACAAAAATTTCCTTTTCATTCTTAGAAGTTGGGTCCTCAACAGGATCTTCCTGGACAAATTCCTCCTCTGACACTTTCTGGTTTTCCTCCGTATCTACAGTTCTGATAGCAAAATCCTCCTCTGTATTAACGTTATCATTTTCAATTTCCTCAGAACCTTCTTCATCATTACTAGAGTTGGTATACCAACTTCAGTTCCTTCTTCTTCCTCCGGTTTTTCCTTCTCGAATTCTTCAATTCTCTCCTGTCCCCTTTCTTCTTCTACAATCATTAGGACTAAGGGACTTAATTTTGCTTATTACATTTTCATTCTTTTTATTTCCTGACAACTTATTTTTCCCCTATTTGGGGTACTTAACCAGTGCCCTATTCTTGCAGTAGCCTTCAATACACAGGATAAGGCCTTCATGGAGGATAGGATGCATATCCTTTTTCCTATGAGCATATAAACTTTGGATCAGGGAATAGCGAAGATAGAAGGGAAAAGACAAGCTAACCTTATGCCTGAAGTGGTTGAGGAAGACAAAATGGAACTTGTGCACTTGTTTGCTTCTTCCGTCCAAGATGAAGTACTCCCTTATACAACTTAAGACATCCCTCCATATCCCTTTAATCTGGTCCAGCTCATAAAAATCCCCATTTTTGACTAGCTTCTGCTCCTCCTCATCTATTTTGGGTAACTTACAAAAGGCCTCATTCAAAATGCTAGTCTACTTGGAAAATTTGAGTCCATCCATTGGCAACCCTGTAACCTCAGCTATGAAATCCTCTATTAAGTTTACTATGATACCATGCAAGGTGACCCTTTCATCAGACCAATTTTTGAAAAAGGCTGTCGTGATATGTGGTTTTGAACCGTGGAGTCTTTCCATGTAGCTCGCAACTTTTCCTTTCTGCAAAATTCTCCAGACTTCATGTTTCTCTCTCCATTCTTCACAACTCTTGGGTTCCTGTTTACGGGGTTCTCCCTTCCTTTCACGTACCAAACAAAGTCGACTTCCTAAACTTATTCATGTTATTCTCTAGTTTTTTATATGATTGTTTTATATGTATAAGTGGTATACTTTATCTCTTTGTAGGTACTTGTTTCACCTAGATGCTAGTATATGTTCTATGCAACTCATATAGTGTGCAAAAGTGTTGGTGATTGAGTTTAGAGTGGAATTTGACAAGTAACTGTCTTTAATTAGAATTTATTTTCATGACCCTCATGTTCTATCCATATTTCACAACCTTTATGTGAAACATTAGTGCTTATAAGTTCTAAGAGACATTGATTCAGTTACTTTCCTAGTTCATTAGTGTTGTTAATAGGTCAAATAAAGTGGAAAATTATATTCATGCACCTCCAATAGTATAGGTTTAAATTTCATGCATTTATCTATCCCTTTTCACCCCAACAAGTTATTATTATTAGGATTTGAGATAAATTTATTCCCCATGGGAGCTATCTCCATAAACTAGAGGTTTATCCCAGTCATGGGTCACCCACAGCCTTAGGCTAATCCCATGTTACCCCAAACTTGTAGGTAGGCTTGAAAAACCTCCTCCTAGTGTAAAATTTTGTGAGTTAATAGTTATATAACACTTGTTAGGATTAAATTAAATAATCTTGGATCACATTTCATCCTCATTTAGTGATATCAATTAGTTGTAGACATTAGAGAAGCAAATTTGTAGGTAAAATTTCATGTAAAAGTGTTCATCAGAAGATTTTCATCTAAGGGTAAGGAAAATTTGTTGTTGATAGTAAACTTGGTCTTAATTTACCTCATTATGTATAATGTATTAGTATGAATACATGTGTTATTTTATACCCTCTTGTCAGACCTACAATGAGCATCATCAGTCATACTATGTCCCATACCATCCTTATGATCCTTATAATATGTTGACCCTTAATAGTCTTATGTTGAACCTAATCAACCTAATTATAATTTCTATATGTCACTCCCCACCCCAATTCCACCTCCTTGGTAGCCTATCTATCCTCATAATAAATCTTGGCAACATCATGATGCTTCTAATTAGCCTAATAATGTCCCAAATTAGTCTAGTTAAGGCCATAAACAAACTCTCATGGGTTATTAGAAATACATGGTTGGGATTGATACACACATTGGCTATGGAAAAGAGGTATCTAGTCACATAATTATGAATATGAGATCCTCATTACAATAAGTAAAGATAGAATGGGAATATGTTATGAAGGAAAATCAATCAAGGCTAACTAGTGACATGCTAGATGTAGGTGGTATAATTTCAAGTATAGAGGAGAGACTGGTGGTTTATGAGGGGAATAAGATCTAAATTAATTAACCTCATGTGCCTTATTCCATTCCATATCAACCCTATTTTTACCATCCTACCCCTGCTCAAAAGATCGAGTCATATAATTGTTAAAATCTTCCAAATTCCCCATAAGCTCCTCAATCCTTCCCTACTTGGAAGTCTGTTAAAGAGATACTAAAAAAATTTGAATAATTGTGTGTTGAGAGGAATAAATGTCATAATTTAAATTAGAAATGTCTAAACCTTTCCCTTATTAATTAGCCTAATAAAAGTGATGATCATATGAGACTTGACTTTGAATCCTACCTAACTAGAGAAGTTAGAATTACTAATGAACATTCACCTCATTTAATGATATAAGTAAGAGTAATTAAATATTATTATAAGGTTCCTTCATTAATTCTCGAAGATGAAATAAATGTAATTTAACAAACTGTTATATCTAAGGCACCAACTTGGAAACAAGTAGAGGAGTCACGAGGAAAGGAAGGTGAATCAAGGCTACACCAATATGCTAAAGCTAAAGAGAGATTTGAAACCATTAAATCCCCATCCCTCCATAATTAATAATAAAAAATATTCCCATCATGGATTTCCATCAAAATAATATGAATAAGGAAAATGAGGTGATGGTGGTCAAAAGTGAGTAGCTTAGTGAGAAGAATAAAGCATCCATAACACTACTAAATCTGACCTCCCTTCTATAATTATTTCAAGGATCTTCCCTTCAAATATATGAAAAAGAGCCTATCCTTGAGTAGGAAAGTGAATAAGTTCAAATTTTGGTTTTAGTTTATGAAGGTGATTTAGGTGAACTTGAGGAAGAAATTTCTATTGGGACACCTCTTGGTGAAGAAAGGTACAAATCAACATTCAAAGATGCAAAAGAAGATAGACTTCAAGATCAAGATAAACCATAATAAGAATAAATATACATTGTATAAGAAGTAGGTGATTTATAGGATCTAATTTATGACATGGTAACTTATCTCTTTAAATAAAATCCTCAAGAGGTTATCAATGGGTCAAGAAGGATGCAGAATAGCCTCTGAGGTTGAAGATATTCATGGAGGTAACCTTGATGTCATGCAAGATGATTAGACTATGGTGATGGATAGCTAATATTTTAATGGTCCATTATAGGTAGAATAAATTGGATTATAAATGCATAATCAAGGTTAATAAATTATATTTATTAAGTCCTCCTCAAGTTGTGTTATACCTACTCCTACATTAGCTCCTATGAAACAAGAAATCCTAATCAAACTAGAACCATATGGGGATCAAGAAAAAGACCTATTTGACATCATAAATTTAGGTTAATCTATTTTTTAGGAATATAATGACAAATTTAAGATTGAGGAATATATTTTTACTAAATAAGAGAAATGTATCCCTCTAAACATGTCATTATAAGAGGCTATCTCCTTAGAAGGTGACTTGTTTGAGGTATTAAAATAAGGATATTAGCCCCTCCTCCAATTTATAGATGTCTATTCACTATTGGATAATATAATTAAAATTTTTTGGCCTCAATATTTTATGAAACAAGATTCATCTCTCTTCGAATTCAACCCTGTAAGTGTGCCATAAGATCTACGTCAAACTATTCATCTTGATCAGGATCAGCGTATGGGTGAGGCATAATTGAGATTGTTCATGTAAAGTATACAAGTATGAGATGAATATGATTAGGTACTTGATTAATATATCTAGATTATTCACCTAATAATGGATAAAGAAGGTCAAATTTCCATTTTAAGAGGATATAGGCATGCCAAAATCCAAAGATGTAAGTAGAAGTTCTTATTCAATGAGCAATCCCTGATTGGACTCTAGTCAACACATGATAATCTGACCTCATGGTGCCATGGTGATAAAATAAGATTATAATTTGATCTTATAGGATAAATAATTAGTTTTCATGTTATTTTTTTCTAGTAGGTTGCTATATTGTTTCCAATAAGTATGTCAACACAAGTGTAGTGTGTTAACCTTTGTTGTTTTATTATCCTATCTTATTTTTTATTAGGTTTTGGTTGTTGTTTATTTTGGTGTTTTTTCCTTTTGAGGTTATTATTGCAATCCTTTAATGTGTTATAAAGTTCTATATCTAATTGATAGTATAAATATATGGTCATCTAAGTCATGTTACCAATAATGAGTTTTGTACCTATCATAATGAGATAGCTAGTTCTCTTGACCAACATGTTGGTAAACCCTTATGAGTCACCAAAAATGTTGATAATTTGGCCTACCAAGCCAAAATTCAACCCATAAAAACAAAAACATTAACATGACACCTATCCAAACTTATACATGGTTATATTCATGCTTTGTGATGTCTTATTTGGTCTCTTATGTAAGCATTTTAGCATTGTTTGAGGTGTCATGGTATGGGCTAAACACTATTCGAAAGATACTTATGTAGTATCTATTTTGGGGTATTTATATGATGTGTCAAGTTTTCATGATGAAATATAAATGAGTGGAAGAGTGTTAAAGTTATTTTTGAGGTCTAAAGAATGGCCTAAACATTATTTGATAAAGTTAAGGTTCTTTAGTAGATATTAAGGTAATTTGGGGAGTTTAAGGTTGCTAGTTCTCATGATATTTAGGCATATTTTATCCATTCCTTGAGAAGTTAACTTTTTAATCATGATATAGGGGTGACCAAGCCTTATTTAAGTCATAAACTTAAGTCTAATGGTGTATTTAAGGCTATTTTCCATGGTTTACTTATCCAAACCTATTTCAAGCCTTAGCTCACTCTTCAAGTCATCAAATGGTCCTTTAAACTCTCATATGAGTCAAATTTCATTGTAAAACTTTGTAAATGGGAATGTTTTAATGTAACATTGTACTATATGGGTATTAAAAGGGTCTCATTTCCATACTATTGTCATATGCATAAAAGGGTCCTTTTTGAATCCAAACCCATCTTTCATTCATTAAAAGGGGCCCCAAATGTGTGAAAATGTGACTTCTCAACTTCCTTATCCATACCATATATTTTGAAATGTTTTTTACCTCTATTTTCCATCTTCGAATGACAATTCAAGATCTAAAACTTCAAAAAATATAAAAACAAGCTATTGTGTAGGAGTTTTAGGATTATATGGACCTGTACAAACATGCCAGGGTAAGTGAAAGTCATAAATAGGAGAGGTGAATAAGTGTAGTAATTTTTGGTAATTTTGATCATCAAGTACAAATACTAACCCCTATAATATAAAACTTTTTGGTATCCTATCAATAGCCTCTTCTAGCTGGTCAAATAGGTGTATTTTGGCCTAAAAAGTTAGTTTTGGTATTTTATTTGTTTAAATTAATATTAAATAGGTCATGAAACTAGTAAATATACCTTTAGATATATTAAAATATATGACTTTATCCTAAGTTCAAGTTTCATGACATAAAAAGGTGTTTCAATGTAATTTTAAGCCCAAAAAGTCCTTTTCTAACTCACACGTACAAATTTATTGGCCTCAAAAGTGTAGAAATACTTTATTTATTTATTTTTTTCATGTTAAAGACCCGTGGTCTCCCATTCATGCATCAAAATTAGTAGTGGAGGTCTTAACTATAAATAAAAGGCCAAAAGAAGCTATTTTCCTTCATTTTGTAAAGCAAAGTATGGATCCATAAAAAAATTCATACACCTGAGGCATGAAATATGAGTATCAAGATATGTGAAGGATTCTAAAGGAGTTTCATGGAAATTGGAGGCCATACAAGCCCAAAATAGGTCATCTCCAAGTAATTGGAAATATTGCACAAAGAGACCTACATTCAGGTTTGTAATTGGTATGGATTGGAGAGTGTAGGTATATGTTTGAATTTTAAGTAAAATAAATTAGACTAAGAGGGATTAATTAAATATTAGGTGTTTGTGTAATTTTTCTCTTCTCCCTCATGAATCATTCATTTAAATTTAGGTTAATTTATGTATTTTTGCATCTATAAAGGTAATTCATTCTCTTCAAGTTCTCTTCACCAAGGAAACATTTTAAGAAAATTCAATTTTTCAAAAATAAATCAAGGTCAAATAAATCCCTTAAATATAACTGGTGTAGTCTGTAGTTTGGCATGCTTTCAAAGAGAGATTGTATGGTTTTGAAGATAAAGTTTTCAAGATTTATTATTTTTATCTATGGCATCAATTTACTTCATGCTTGAAAACAAGTTTTCTCAATAATTTCTCTAAATATTCATGTTTTAACTCATCTTGGTGCTCTCAAAGTGTCTCAAAAGGCAAGTTTAACATACTTTAAGGAAAATTTCCATATTTTAAGGTTTTTTCAAAAACCTAGGTTTTTTTTTATCATGTTGCCCTCTTCCAATGGCATCCAAATTCATAGGGTGAGGGGATGATGTTTCCATGTTTGCATATAACCCATCATCTTGGCATTATAATTCTCACAAGTTCTCCTTTCCTCCTCAATCTCATTCAATCCCATATCACTATCTTACCACTATCTTCTCACTATGTTTTGTGCTTTTTTCCCACCATCCTTTCATGTATTTCATCATATTTCATCCTTATCACTCTTTCACCCATATTCATTCCATGTTTCATTACTTAAGATAGCTAAGGGTTGATTAATACCATAAAAAATCATGATCAAGAGGACATATGCATCACTCAAGCATCACATATAGTCAATGGAAGCACTTACAACAAACACTACAACCAAGGTATGGTCATGAAGCTACAATTAAGAATCAAGGTGAGAGATACCTTCTTCAAGGTCTAGTGAGATCAAATAATCCATAGTATGAGGAGAAAACCATCATGGATGTGAGAGTAGGTGTTTGTACCTAAAATTTAGAACTATTTCAATATGACCACTCACAACAAAAGAGGAACACAGTCATGTTTTCCATGAAGGACATCAATCAAATAATGACAGTGAATATATATCCATATGATATCTATGAAATGAACTCATAAATAAAATTAAGGGAGTTTTTCAAGGATAAAATCATATTGAGCCTTCTTTAAGGTCTATATGCAGTCTCAGTTCCATACAATAAGGTCACCCTACAACAAGTATAATAATGGAAGGTCATGCTTTTAATGTTCATCAAGGGGTTTTGATCACTTAAATAGGGTTATTGATGTTTGTAAAGTGTCATCATATGATTGAGATATTCAATGACTCTTCATGATTTTTACATCAAGAAGAAGCTACAAGGAGACCTATAGAACCTATAGGCTCAAAGTACCCCTACAATAGTCCTATAACAGTCAAATGCTTTATCCCTTTTAATGTTTAAGGAGGCTAGTTTTGATTTTCCAAAGACATGGATAGCATTTAAATACAATTCATTAATAAATAATATGTAAAGGAATACCAAGTTTCAAGGGATACTAATGAGGATAGAGAGTAACCTATAAATTTTTTTGAGGCAAGCTACAACCATAATGACAAAATACAGTTAAAGGATGCAACACTAGGTTAAGGAATCAAGTGAAAGGAAGGTTTGAGATTGTTAATAGGTTTTAAGAATAATGAGGAGAATATAATGGAATTTGAGGTTTTAAGTGTAAAAATAAACATATATATATATATATATATATATATATATATATATATATATATATATATATATATATATATATATTTAAACATTACACCTACAACCAAACTAACACTACCTATAGTCAGCCTAATAATGCTTTCCTATAACCAAGTAGGTGATTTTGGCAATTGGAGACCTTATAGAGAGTGTTGGTATTTTCAATAGGAGTGTTGAGTCATAGTGACATAAATGTGAAATCATATATTAAATCATAAAACACCTTGTATGGTCATGACTAAACATAGAATCATCACCTACACCCCTAGTTCATACAAGCATAAAATATAGTTAAACACCTAATGGAAGGTCTGTCAACAAAAGAAGAGATAGTTGGTTTTAGAAGAGTTGATATTATCAAGAAAGGGATGAATGAAGGTTTAAAATAACATAATGAGTTCTAAAAATGGTTAATTTAAGGTTTCTAAGAACTTATACAGTCATACACCAAAAAGGACACCTACAACTATGTAAAAGCACAGTCATACCTCCAAGTTGACAAATAAGTTGTAAATATGGTGATATAGGGTGGTTAATGATTAAAGGGATAATAAAATGAGATAAAGTGATATAAAATAATTAAATATCATTTGAGAAAGGATCTAGAACACTTATTTCTAGAGTGACTAAGTTGTAAACTTGTACTTATAGCCACTTAAGGTACAATCATACTTCAAGTTGGAAAGTAAAGAGAAAATCTTTTGTATATAATTATAATAATGTTGAAAAATAATAGGGTAAATATTATTATTAAATTAGATAATAAAGGTCATCAAAAATGGATTTTCAATACTAAGCTATAGGCAGTTTTTAATCTTGAGAAGGCAACCTACAGTTGCATGAGGCTAAAGGCCCATTTTCAAGCTAATATGCAAGTTGAGGTCACATGACATCCATATTCAAGGATATATTAAGATAAGATCAGTGAGATGGAATGATTAAATTAAAATCATATCATAATCTCATTAAGTAAATTGAAGAGGGTCTAAATGCACAATGGCATAGTCACACTCACCTAAAACCTCCTTAAGGAAGCAAACCTATCTTTGAAAGGTCATATATGTAATTTAATTTTATGATAATTGAATAAAAATAGGAGTCATTCAAATTAAAATTTGATCAAGGTAAAAAAAAAGTACACCTACATCTCATAAGGATGATAGTACATAGCCAAGTGTATGGAAGGTTGATTGTTTGAGGCCTAAATGCCTTGCTACAAGGTCAAAACATGATATAAAAAAGTTAAATGGTGTTAATAGTAAGGTAATATTCCTTATGGATCTAAAATATTTTTAGTTATACTAAATACTTCCTTTTCTCATAACATGAAGCTCCAAGTACTATTGACATACAACCATATAAGGTCTTTTGAGGAGGTACAAAGTGACATAAGGTAACATGGAATATTAGGGATAGAAAATGAAGCATAATAGTAATTCAAGGAGGTTTTTATGACCTAATTATATATTATAAATCCTTATTATGACCCAAACACCATGGTAAAACACCCAAACATACTCAGTCACATGCTGAGACAATGCAAAAGAGATAATTTGAGATATTTTTGAGGCTTTTTGGCATCTACACATGGAATTAGGACTTTAAATTTGGTACACATGGTAATAATTACTTGTGTAATATTAAATATCATTCTCAAGACCATTACACAAGTGGAATTTCTCACTATTTTTACATAGTCCCCTACATATCCATTCACTAGCACCATTGGAGGAAACAATGTTCTTGGGTGTATATAGGTGTACTAGAGGGTTGTAACTCCAATTTTGATCCAAAAAATATATTTTAGCTTTTATATAAATCACATTTTTTTTCAAATGGATAATGAAATTATCAATTCCTTAATTAAAATAGAATTGGTTGTGGAATTTCTCAAATTTTAATTAAATAAAATAGGAAATGGATTTAATATTCAAAATGATTTATGAACATTAATTATCCCCTGATATTTATTTTAAAAATAATTTTAATATAAAAAAAATCAATTTCCAAAATTTATTTAAAATTCATTTTTTAATTGTAATGTAAAAATTGTCAGAATAATTTTGAATATGAGTGATTTGGTAAACTCATATAACTTTGTTATTCATATACAATAGTATATAAATATTTTATCTATATAAAATAATATATTAATTAATTTCCCATCATTTATTTTCCAAAATATCAATAATAATTTAAATATTGATAATAATGGAAAACTAAAAATAAAATAGAGACAAGAGATTGTTTATAGGGTTCACCAATTAGCTAAGTCCCCAAGTTTATTATAAGCATTCCATTTAATTAAGATGTGAATAAAATGATTAAACTTACATCCTTAAATAACTTACATTTGGTTGATCAACCTTTAAATAACTCTGATCATAAATAAAAAATGTCCTTCAATTCCAAAATGATCACCTGCAAATCTCTCTCTCTCTCTCTCTCTCTCTCTCTCTCTCTCTCTCTCTCTCTCTCTCTCTCTCTCTCTCTCTCTCTCTCTCTCTCTCTCTCTCTCTCTCTCTCTCTCTCTCTCTCTCTCTCTCTCTCTCTCTCTCTCTCTCTCTTCAACAAGGCAAAACACTATCAAAATGTTTTTAAACTACCTTCTCGTCACAAATACCTCTCTATAGTTTACATAGACTAAAAAAAATTTACATCTATCCCAAAAAATACACAGCCTTTATATATTTCTATATGTTTTTTTCTCTATCTACAAAATCCCTCTATAAAAAATCCACCAATACCTCTATAAAAACACATGTAGTTTATATTTCTTAATGCCTTCATGGCATTGGCCAGGCATCAGCTAAAAAATCTACACTGGGTAATCTTTTTTGGTTTTTCCCCTACCTTCATACATTGGCCAGGCACTAACCATTTTCTTGAATTGGGATTTCATCTTAACAACATGACATTGAATTTATTATTTTAGGAATGAATCCCATAATTTATGGGATGTTGGAACTCTATGCTTAATTTATCAAAACACTTTATCCAAAAATAATTATAATGCCCCATTTAATCTTCCACCTATTCGCCAATATATGAAACAATCTAAATAAAGACGTGTAGACATTTAAATGGAATATCATCACACCAAAAACCACTGACCACACCAATATCCATGTAGACCATGCAAATGGTAAGTGGGTAACGTGTGCATGTAATTATTTATGAAAATATCTCTCATTTAAATAAATAGAAAACAAAACATGTTCAAAACTATCGATCATTATCCATGTGGGGGAGGGTGATGCATGTTTTATTTTATTTAATAAAGATATCCTTGGATTTATTTAATAAAGTGCTTCCCACTTCCCACCAAAACCATGACCATCCAAAATAAGTGGAAGACCCACGTAGACCAAAAGGTGGGTGAATGCATGTTAAGAAGAAGTTTTATGCATGGTAAAAAAGAGCACCAAACATAAAAAGGTAAGGATAATGTTTTAAAACCTTTTCCATACAAAACAAAGATCAAACAAAAATTTCATGCCCCCATCCCAAGTGAAACCACTGACCACTATGTTGGCTAACAATGTGGGGAAAAAGGTAGACAATAAAGTTTATAAAAAAAATATCTTCCATGAAAATCTCCATTATGACCAAATTCTCTCCCATGGAATTACACATGGAAATGTGGAAGGTAAATGTAAAGTGGGGTGAATAATGGTTTTAATTAAAATGGGACTTATGTTTTTTTTTAAAGAACCATCCATGTGGGGGATAATTAAAAATTGGGGACTCAAGTAAAATTATTTAATGGTTTAATAAATAGGTTATTTAAATATATTTTGAAAATAGAGGAATTATGGTGGGAATAAATATTTTTCAAACCATAAAAAAATTCTCTAGATCAAACCTCCCCAATAAAACCCTTTTGGTCTCCAAAAGGTCATCCATTGAATCTCCATATGGTTCACTCTGCAAAACATCACTACAAAATATCATGGTAATGATTCAAAAAAAAATTGAATCCCTAAAATTCTATTGAAATAAATATCTACCCATTACCAAATTGTAGATAGAAGTAAACTACCTTCTCAAATGTCACATCTTCAAAATGGTGAATCTGATTGCAAAATAATCATGAAGTGTAATTGTAAACTAGTTTTTCAGTGTAATAAGTATATATGTTTATTGTAACCATATACTAAAATGAAAATTTTCCCAAATAGACATATTGATCATGCCCCATAAAATCTACATATACTATTGTCAAAGTTTAAAAATGAAGTTTTTCTAAAAACCCAAACATAAGAAAATAATCTGAGTATGATAAACCCATCCCTTGGTTTTTATCTATAAGTCACTCCAATAAAGCATATTCCAGACTTAAATCATTTGGGAATATATCCAAGTGTAAATATGAGTTAATTCCTTTACCAATGCATCAATAACTCAAAAGATTATTTAGGAAAATAAATAGATCTTAGCAAAACCATAAACATGAGAAAATAATCCAATTATGATAAACCTATCACTCTAATTTCCTCACAACTGGTAACTCCAAAATTGTTCAAAACCAAAATATATTTATTTTACTAGAATTCCAAAATTGCTTTGAACATTTGCATGTTAATAAAGTAACACAACTATGTAAACATAAAACTAATAAATTATTTACCAAACCACTTAATCACATTTTCCTATTTATGTGGTTTAATTTCCTCAGTAAATACCTGAGAAGTTGAATGGGTCATATCTAAAATTATTGGTTTATCAATGCTTTTCTTTTTCAAAACTCTCCAATGTTGTTTGGGATGAAGTTACCGACACCTATTAACCTCATTTCCTTTCATGTTACAATGAGTAAAAAAATGTTTGTCCACTCTTTTGGAAAACATAATCTTACTGCCATTCTCAAAACACTATCTAGGAGAGTGGTCTTTTAAAATATTTCCTAACAAAGATTTATATTTCCAACATTTGGCTATATAATGATTAGACAATCCAAAAAAAATTCATGAATAAACATACCACAAATATTGTATACTATATTCAAAAGGAATGTTGAAATATTTATGTTATTTGGTAGAAATAAAATCAACATTATTTCAAGTATGATGAAAATAATGTGTTTTACCTTCCATCCGATATGGTTTACACTTCTCTATAGCACCTCTTGCTTCTAATTTCTTAGAGCATTTAAATGTTTCATTATGAATACTGGATCTATACCCTAAACCTACATGATGAGGCTTATCCTCTACCTGAATGGGGTTAATAATGCCTTGTCCATCATTTTCAAGGCCTTTTCCATTAAATCCCCTTTTAATAAGTAATTTTAAACATATACCTCTAGTATGTTATTCAAACTTACAAAAATCTATTTTATCAGATTTATGATGGAAAGGAAAAGTAGTTGGTGACTCACATTCACTTACAATGCTTAATGAATCTATTTGTGCACTTGTGGGAGAGGAAAGTCCTATATGCATAATGGACTATTTTTTCTCTTTCATGCCATCATCATTTTGAAAACTTGACAAGAGCTCATCCTTGGCTTGCGACTCTTTTTTTAACCTTTCAATCTCCTCTTCCAAGGAGTAAAACTTTGCTATGAATAAAGAGTTATCTTCTTAAATATACATATTAAATGCTTCGAGCTCATCAAGTTTCTCTTGTTTGGACAACTTTCCCATGGTTTCCTATTCCTACAAATAATCTATATTTCCAACACTAAAAATGGAGTAAGTAACAAGTTTGTAATAATCCAACCAATACTGAAACTAAAATCAAAATTTTATATAATCAAAATATAATCCATGCATTCTAACTAATTTGATACCAAACTGATATAAAAACTTGATTTACCCCTATAGATAAATCACATGGTTTTTTAAACAGATACTAAAATTCTCAATTCTTTAACTAAAATAGAATTGGTTGTGGATTTTCTTAATTTCTGATAAAATAAAATAAGAAATGGATTTAATATTTAGAATGATCCATGAACAGTAATTAGCCCCTGCTAATAAATACTATTTTATTTTAAAATGGATTTTAATATTAAAAATAATTTCCAAATTTTTTTAAAAATTGATTTTTTAATTGAAAAGTAAAAATTGTCTAAACAATTCTGAATATGAGTGATTTGGTAAACTCATATAACTCTATTATTCAGCTAAAATAGTCTATAAATATTTTATCTCTGTAAAATAATCTCTTAATTAATTCCCTTTAATTTATTTTCCAAAATATCAATAATAATTTGAAAAATAATAATAATGGAAAATTGAAAATAAAATAGAGACCGTTCTATTTAAATAAAATGTAAATATAATGATTAAACTTACATCCTTGAATAACTTACATTTGGTTGATCAACCTTTGAATACATTTGATCATAGATCAAAAACATCATTCAATTCTAAAATGATCACCTACAAATATATATGTATGAAATGGGTAAATTTTCTCTCTTTAAAGAGGCAAAACACTCTCAAAAGTTTTTAAACTACTTTCTCATCAAAAATCCCTATCTGTAATTTACATAGATTAAAAAAAATATTCTACCTCTATCCCAAAAAATACATAGCCTCTATCTATTCCCATATGTTTTTCTCTATCTACAAAATCCCTCTATGTAAAATCCACCACTGCCTCTATCAAAATCCACCACTACATCTATAAAAACACCTATAATTTATATTTCTCAATGCATCCATTACATTGGTTGGGCATTGGCTAACAAATCTACGTTGGGAGATCTTTTTTGGTTTTTCCCCTACCTTCGTACATTGGCTGGGCGCTAACAGTTTTTGAATTAGGATTTCATTTTAACATGACATTGAATTTATTATTTTAGGAATGAATCCCATAATTTATAGGAGGTTGAAACTCTATGCTTAATTTATCAAAATACTCTACCCAAAAATAATTCTAATGCCCAATTTAATCTTCCACCCGTCTATCAATATATGAACCAGTCCAAATAAAGACTTGTAGACATTTAAATGGAATATCATGCCACAAAAAACTATTGGGCACACCAATATCCACAAAGACCATGCAAATGACAAGTGGGTAATGCATGCATGAAATTATTTATTAAAATATCTCTCATTTAAATAAAGAAAAACCAAAACATGCTAAAAAATGTCAACCATTATCCACGTGGGGGAGGGCGATGCATGTTTGATTTTATTTAATAAAGATAGCCTTGGCTTTATTTAATAAAGTGCTTCACACTTCCCACCAAAAATATGACCATCCAAAATAAGTGAAGACCCACATAGACCAAAAGGTGGGTGAATGAATGTTAAGAAGTTTTGTGCATGGTAAAAAGGAGCACCAAACATAAAAAGGTAAGGATAATGTTTTAAAACCTTTCCCATGCAAAACAAAGATCATAAAAACTTTTCACACCCCCATCCCAAGTGAAATCACTGACCACTATGTTTTCTAAAAATGTAGGGTAAAAGGTGGGCAATAAAGTTTATATATATATATATATATATATATATATATATATATATATATATATATCCCATGAAAATATCCATTATGACCAAACTTGCCTCCCATGAAATTCCACGTGGTAATGTGGAAGGTAAAGGTAAAGTGGGGTGAATAATGGTAAAATGGGACTTATGTTTAAAAAAAAAAATAATATCCCATTGTATTTTTTCTTTAAAACCATACATGTAGGGGATAATTAAAAATTGGGGACTTAGGTAAAATTATTTAATGGTTTAATAGATAGGATATTTAATAATATTTTGAAAATAGAGGAATTATGGTGGGAATAAATATTTTTTGAACCATAAAAAAAATCCTCCAATTCAAATTGAGTTTTTGAAAAGCATGGGATGATGTTATTACATCTTCATAAGACCTTTAAATAGTAAAAAAATCCCAAATCATATGCAAACCATGCCCTTGAGGGCTAAATCAAGCAAGCATGCCTATAGGCTAAAAGGCAATTTTGGATCTATCAAGAAAGAAGACACATACAAAATGATTTGATTAAATTTTTAATGTCCCAAGATGATGATTTAAAGTAAGGAGAATCAATGAAGGAGTCATTTTTTTAGTCCAAGGGAGAAATTCAAATTCTACAGTTTTAGACACCCTTTCAAACCACCTAATCAAATGCTCATATCTTTCACCACGTGAAGAGTTTGGCTAAATTCTCTTAGAATGATTTGAGGACACCTATGTAATTATAAATAATGAACAATTGAGTTTGTTTGAGGAGATTTGATTTATGAATAATTTCTAAGAGAGTAAGCATGTCTAGAATGCTTGCAAACCCTACAGGTGAATTTATTTCATGTGATATATTTTCATACCTTTTACATGGGAACCTAATAGGGATGTTGAGTGGGTCTATGTACTACACATTCATGGAAAGAAGTTTGGATTTGGATTTTTGTGTTTCATGAATCATCATTAAGAAGATTCAACTTTAAAACCCTCCCAAAACCTCATAGTGACCAATTTTGATAAAATTTGATTTTATTGCCAAAAAAACTCATGGATCAACCTAAAACCTCTTCAAAAATCAAGTAAACTTAGAGGTGATCCCAACAATGCTAATTTTTTGTACATAACTATATAGATCAAGGTACACATATTTTTTTTGGAGAAAAAAGCATGAAAAATAAGGTACTAGGTAGTTTACATGAAATCAAATCCATGGATGTTAAAGCTTAAGAATTTTTATTCATCCTAAAATTATCAGTTGGATATAAAACTACCTAAAGGGCCCTTATCATCTCATCCAAAATAACCAGTTTATAGTAAAATGATGTAAAAATGACTGAGTCAACCATGGTGACTAAGTGGCATGAGTTTCTTCATAAAAAAAACCTATCTCATCGTATGAGGATTTGTTACATGTATAATGATCATTGTATTTGTAGGTTTCATGGTTTTAATGTAGGTTTTGATGGAGTTCAAGAGAAATAAGTAGGTTTCTAGGCCTAATTGGCCTAGTAGGACTATTTGATCAAATAATCAAAGTGAAATTGGTGTTGAAAGAGTAATCAAGCAATTCATATGGAGTTTCCACACAATTTACCTACTATTCATGGGAATTTATCATGCACTTTTAGGTCCATAATTTCCAATTCATGCAAAGAAAGGGTTCACATAGAATTAACTAGTCATGAATTGTCAATCACTCTAGTTGACTAGTTTCATGCATATTTCAAGGTTTTTATGAAAAGGAGGACTTATATTAAACTTTAACTCACTTCAAGTGGAGATAATCACCAAATATTAGTTTAAATTTCATGAAAAGTGATATTGACTATTCAAAGATGGGGAACCTTTATTTCCAATGCCAAAAAGAGATTCATACAAGATTTTCAACAAAGGAGATTAATGTAAAGTTGAGATTATTATTAAATTAAACTCAAAATTGACTTGAGTATATGTAAAGTTGACCTCATCTTCTTAGATCTATTCAATTTTGGTTAGATCTTCTTCTCACTTCTATTATTTACTATATATTTAGGCTTTCAAGCCATTTTCCATATCCCTCTCTTAGGCATTAACCCTACCAAGATTGAACTTTGTAACCTTCTAAGATAATAAAATGACTATTTTCATATTTCCATATTCTAGTATAGTGTGTTGATGTTAGTTGATTTGAACATGTGGCAATATTTTCTCCCTTGTCAGGTCTTGATCTCACCTAGCTACTTGTTTGTTAACTTATGTAGGTCATGTTTAGTGTTTGCTATCATTTGACTGAGCTAATAGTGGATATAATTAACTATTTAGTGCCTTGTATTAGGCCTATTCCATCATTTATTTCATTCTTAGATCACCTGATAAAACCTCGATATGAAATATTGATGCATAAGAGTCATTAGAGTTATAGATTCAATCATTTACTTCTCTTACTAGTGTTTTAGGAGCTCAAGTAGAGTAGGATATGATTTACCTTTTACTATCCTTCTATCCCTTTTCATCCCAAGACTTTGTTAAGCATGGAATATACTGAGAGGGGGGGTCAATCAGTATATTATATATCATATTAAACTTTCCCTTTATCAAATTCCACTTAATCAAACATTCAAGATATGCAATAAAAATCAAACAATAAACATCACACAAGATAGAGAGAGACACCAGATATAATGTGGAAACCCAATGTGGGAAAAACCACGGAGAACAATCTCAAGTATATTCGTGAGAAACAACCCACAGGAGCACCATACCCCTTTGCCGAGTACCAACCCAACTAAAATTCATGAGCACCAACCCACAGGAGCTTCAAACCCCTTTGTCAAGCACTAACCCAGCAACTATTCATGAGCACCAACCCACAAGAGCACCAACCACTTTGTTGAGCACCAACCCAACAACAATTCATGAGCACCAACCCATAGGAGCACCAACCCCTTTGTGTATACCACACACCTATCTCTTAATGTTGCTATCTCAACAAATGATAGTTCAATACAACATCTCTTTCCTCTCTCTCACCTTTACTCTTCTAAGCTAGATATAACAAATTCTATTCATCTTTCACAATTGCTCTTCTAAGCTAGATATTACAATATCAAATCAACCTCTCTCAACCATATTAAGAAATGGCTTCTCAAGCCTTTATTTATAGCTTTCCAAATGACCTTTGGCCTTCCCCCTTTGTGACCCTTCAATCCTCATGGAAAATGGTGCCAATATTGGATGACCCTTTATATTCAAGCCTTTGGAAAGTCATGTGGTGACCCTTCATGGCCAAAAACATCCTTCCCACTTTTGTCCTTATCTTTAGTGACTTTTCATATTCCTCAAAGTGTCCCTTCATGAGAAATTTTGCCCTTACTCTTTTGTCTTCACTTGGTGACTCTTGGTATTCCCCAAGATGACTCTTCATGGGAAAATGCATCCCATCCTTCTTTTGTCTTTACCCCATGGCTCTTCGACTTCTCCATGGGCCCTTCTTTTGTCTCATATGCAACCAAAAATATATTTATTAATATCCAGGATATATTTATTACAAACAACATTAAATGTAATGGGGCCTTTATCACCAATAATACTAGACCTTTGACATCAATGACAATATTTCCAGCAATCTCTCCCTTTGTCATTGATGGCAACCTCAATCCTAAAACTGCCACATCCTATCACCTGCACATACTATCATCTAAAAACATACAGTAACTCCCCCTTATTGTAGCAACTTGTACCTATTCCCTATACATATTTTTTCACCTATACCTGTACCTATTATTCTCCCCCTTTGACATCAATGACAAAGGGCCTACCTAGAGCTAACACTTAGCTCCCCCTCACTTGATGCTAAACATTAATGGCAAGAAGTAATAGAAATTACTCCCAACTCCTCTCGTCGATCTTTAAATGTGTCTTCTAATTGTGCCTTTGAGAAGATATCTGATAATGCATATAAATATTTACCTATCCTTTGAGAATCTACAATCAACTCATTTGAAAATTTTCTTCTAACCTCACAACCTTTTGCATGAAACTTTAATGAATATCCCTGATCACATATTTGACTAACACTCAATAGATTATGCTTAAGACCTTTTACATACAAAAAATTTTTAGTCTTAGTTCTACCATAATCCAAACTCAAAGTACCTTTTCTAGCTATCTTGGTAGTGGTTTTATCTCCAAATCTCATTATACCACCATTGATTTTCTTTAGAGATATGAATTTACTTTTATCTCCTGTCATATGCCTTGAACATCCGCTATCAATTAACCATGGCTGATCTTTACCTTTTACATGCAAGGCTGTCTGAACCATCATAGAATATTCATGTTGTTTTTTCTGCCATATACATGTCTGAACCTTCTCCCTAATAAATGGAGCTTTGAGATTCTGATCCTTCTTCTTGATGAATGGAGCTTTAAAGCTCTGATCCTTCTTGACTAACTCGAACACGCTTCTACAATACCAAGCTATGTGTTTGAAGTTGTTGCACTTGTAGCATATTATGGTCTCTTCATCAAAGCTTGATAGAGGAGAAAAAGAGTTATGGCTTCTGCTTGACTCTACTTGACTTTCCTTCTCCTTATTTCTGAAATTGTTGGCTCTTTTTCTACATTATAATTTCTTGTGACCATATCCATTACGATAAAAACAATAGCCATAAAAATAAGACCTATCTGTATATCTCTAACCTAATTGCCTTTTGTAGCTTTGTTCCTTCCAGCCTTCTCTATTTGGAATGTCCTCTATATTATTCACTTCTCCCCAATTGCCAAAACCTTTGCATCATATCTCATTGGTACAGATCTCAAAACCTTGTGCACCACCGTTGACTCATCCAACATTTCTCCAAGACCTTGAATCTGATTTATGATTTGATTAACTCGCAAAAGATAACTTTTTATATCTTCTTCTTCTTCCATCTTCACACTTTCAAATTGCCTTCTAAAAGTCTACAACTTAGCTTGCTAAACCTTTCCATCACCTTTGTAAATATTCTCAAGTTTTACCCAAGTTTCATGAGCAAATTTACATTGCATAACTTTAACAAATTCAGATTCACATAAACCACATAAAATAGCATTTAAAGCTTTAGCATTACATTCACTTGCCTTCTTTTCTGTTGGAGTAATTACAAATGTTTGCGGCTCTTCATATTCCTCCACCACTACTTTCCATATGTTGAATCCAAGGGCCATCAAATAAACCTTCATTCTCATGCTCCAAAAAGCATAATTCATCCCATCAAACAAAGGTGCCTTATTTGTAGAAAATCCTTCATGTGACCTAGACATCATGCTATACTGATCTACCTTTAAGCTGTAAAACTTTTCAAAAAGGAACCTGCTCTGATACCAATTGTTAAGCACATAATATACTAAGAGGGGGGGGGAATCAGTATATTATATATCTTATAAAACTTTCCCTTTATCAAATTCTACTTAATCAAACATTCAAGATATGCAATAAAACTCAAACAATAAACATCACACAAGATAGAGAGAGACACTAGATATAACGTGGAAACCCAATGTGGGAAAAACCATGGAGAACAATCTCAAGTATATTCATGAGAAACAACCCACAAGAGAACCATACCCCTTTTCTGAGTACCAACCCAACTATAATTTGTGAGCACCAACCCACAGGAGCTTCAAACCCCTTTGTCGAGCACCAACCCAGCAACTATTCGTGAGCACCAACCCACAGGAGCACCAACCCCTTTGCCAAGTACCAACCCAACAACAATTCATGAGCACCAACCCATAGGAGCACCAACCCCTTTGTGTATACCACACACCTATCTCTCAATGTTTCTATCTGAACAAATGATAGTTTAATACAACATCTCTTTCCTCTCTCTCACCTTTGCTCTTCTAAGCTAGATATAAAAAATACTATTCATCTCTCACACTTCTAAGCTAGATATTACAATATCAAATCAACCTCTCTCAACCATATTAACAAATGGCTTCTCCAGCCTTTATTTATAGCTTTCCAAATGACCTTTGGCCTTCCCCCTTTGTGACCCTTCAATCCTCATGGAAAATTGGCACCAATCTTGGATGACCCTTCATATTCAAGCCTGTGAAAAGTCATGTGGTGACCCTTCATGACCAAAAATGTCCTTCCCACTTTTGTCCTTATCTTTGGTGACTTTTTGTATTCCTCAAAGCGTCCCTTCATGAGAAATTTTGCCCATACTCTTTTGTCTTCACTTGGTGACTCTTAGTATTCCCTAAGATGACTCTTCATGGAAAAATGCGTCCCATCCTTCTTTTGTCTTTACCCTATGGCTCTTCTACTTCTCCATGGGCCCTTCTTTTGTCTCATATTCAACCAAAAATATATTTGTTAATATTAAATAAATATTAACTCATATTAGCCAAGATATATTTATTACAAACAACATTAAATGCAATGGGGCCTTTATCACCAATAATACTAGACCTTTGACATCAATGACAATATTTCAAAAAGACTTTATAGTAGATTTAGTAGCAGTGAGCACAAGTGTTACATCATAGGATCTAACCTCATGAAAAATAAAGGTTTGGTCTGGAGTTCAGGTGTCCCACACCTCAGATCATTCCAATTTTAGTCTAGGTGTGAAGGAGTTTCAAATCAATCTATTAGCCTTCAAGTAGTGTGTTATCTAGATTGTCAATAGTTCTAGCATGTCTGGTGGGACACAAATTCAGATATTGGAGTATAATTTTATGACATATTAGTCTTCAAAATTAGTTTTAAATACTCCTATGGTCCTGATCTCAGATGTAAAAGTCATATTTGTTCATAATTTTAGTTATCTTCATGATTTTCTAGGCTATGGCAGCCTATAGAAGAGAATTTCATTATTCATCTCCTTATCAACAATTAAAATATGACCCATATGCATCTCATCCTCATCCATATGATCTATATCCATTCTAAGATAAACCATCATTTTAAAACTCACTAAATTTTCATGATGAGACAGAGGAAATGAAGAGGGTAAACCAAATGATTGTTGGATATATATTATCCTATAAATAAGAAAAATTAGGTAATAAATCTTAGTTTCAAAATTAAATACCTCCTATTGGCCCATATAAGTATCTATGGATTCCAAGTCCATCTCAGTGAGAAATTTTTCCAATCATATCTCAAGCTATATCTTCATTACAAAAGGTTCCTAAACCCAAGTTTCCAACTTGGAATCAAATGCAGTAAAATCTTATTCTAGAAAGCAAGTATGAACTCATTCATCCCTCACCCCTCCCTCCTCAATATACCAACATGTAAATCCATTCAATAAAACTTTCATCACAAGGAAGAGGTGATAGTTGTATAGGTTGAGCAACCTCAAGAGCTAAATCAAATATCTATGGTAACACCATTGGATCTATCTCATCTTCTTGAGTATTTTTAGGGGTCTACCATGCCACTCTTAGAGAAAGAACATATAATTTTTGAGTCAAGTGAATAATATAAATCTAATGAGATATAAAATGAAGGCAACTTGAGTGATTAATAATAAACAATCATTATTGGGACACCACTTGGCAAGGAAAAGCATGATTCATTATTTCATGATACCAAATAAGATGAGTTACAAGAGGTTTGTCAAGAACTTAAAACAACTAATAATGATTAATTATAGATAAATATTATTTTATAATACATCCATGAGGAACACTCATATAAAACCATTGCTCAAATAGAGAGCATCCTTGAAGAATACAATCATTGGTAGTAGTTGTACCATGATTTTTTGAGTGAAATTGAAGAACTAAAGATGGTAGATTTAAATGATGAGATAGGATATTAGGTTGATGAATCATCTATATATTCCACCAATTATTCTGAGATTCAATGAGGAAATGTTATTCTAGAGATGCCAAGGCAAGATGAGCTAGAGCTTGAATGGATAGATGAAATGTATTTCTCTACTGAAGATGAAGATGAAACAAGTGAAGAAGATCAAGAACCTTCATTGACTCCATCAAAAGGTTTAAAATATTTATTAACTTGTTTTAAATGGTAATAATTCTAATGAACTCCATGTATTTTTAATTGATCATGATGAAATGGCCTTTTGGGATGATTTGGAGGGATTTTGTTCAAAGTTTGATAGTCTATTTCTAACCTATATGGAAATTGAATAATGTCTTGTAAAGACTACTATTGTAGCTATTCATCAAGAAGAGATTAATGACATATTAAAGCCATGTATGAACACCTATCAATAAGTTGAAAGGCTTTACAAGCCACTACCTCAAATAGAGAATAATGAAGACACCAATCCAAACACATTAGTTGAGTTGTCAATACAATCACTAAGTGAGAATGTAATAAATAAAGATCAACCTATGAATGAGGTAGAATTATAATTATTAATGTAAGAAATAATAAAATGGGAGGAGGATCATTGAGTCTTGGATCTACATATTCAATCCATGTACCTGAGAATGGAAGTAGGATCCATATCTACATCATATAGAAGACATAAACATACAAGTGCTCCTATCTACAATAAAAAACCATAAAAATGAATCAATAAAACTTTAACATTATATGGTAGACAAACATATTTCCTTTTGACCCTAGAGGGAAGCTTGCCACTTTAGGTTAGTTGTTCTAGGTTTGCTTTGATTCAATAAGTGTATAACATAAGCAACAATCTACTTCTCTTTTTTTGTGTTTTCTTATTTCCTTAGGTTAGATGTATTTGTTTTCTATTTTAGTTATTTTTTCCCTTCAGTATTGTTATTTCACATTAAAAAGAGCTTTGATAAAAATTAAAAGAGTCTAATTATGAGTCAATAGAGTCATCAAGTCAAAGTTGTTATGCTTTAGTTTGACATTATCACATGAAATTTGGTGAGTTATTTTGACCATTAGGCTGATCAACCCCTAAGAATAACCACTTTTTTTGTAATTTGGCATGTTAAGTCCAAATACAAACCCCTATAATCTAAAAATTCTATCATCCTAACATAGCCTCTGTAAGTTGGTCAAATAGGTGTATTTTAGCCTAAAAAGTCAATTTTTCTATTTAATATGTTTAATTTGGTATTAAAAAGGTCATGAAACTAGTCAATATACCATCATATATGTTGAAATATATGAATTTATACTAAGTCCAAAGTATTCATGACATAAAAAGGTGTTTAAATGCAATTTTAAGCCATAAAAGGCCTTTTATAGCTTGCACATGCCAATTTAGTGGTCTCAAAAGTATGAAAATACTTTATTTCTTTATTTTTTCATGTTAAATACCCATGGGATCACTTTAATGCATCAAAATTTGTGGTGGAGGTCTTAGATTTCAATAAAATGCAAAAAAGAAGCCATTTTCCATCATTTTACAAAGCAAAGTATAGATCCATATGCAATTTTATACACCTAAGGCATGAAATATGAGGAGTAAGACATGTTAAGGCTTCTAGAGGAGTTTCATGGTACGTAAATATTTGAATTTTGTGGAAAATTAATTACACTTATAGGGATTCCTCATGGAGTAGGTGGTTTTAGAATTGATCTATTCTCCTTCATGAATAATATATTTGAATTTAGGCTAATTTATACAATTTTGCATCTATGAAGGAAAATGGTTTTCTTCAAGTTATCCTCACCAGGGAAACATTTCAAGAAAATTAAATTTTCATAGATTCTTGGGAACCTAGTCCACCTTTCCATGGCCTCATTCAATCCTTCTTCATACATATTAAGGTTAAATAAATCTCATAAAGACATCTAATGCAATCTGTAGTTTGGCATTATTTCAAAGATAGATTATATAGTTTTGAAGAGAAATTTTTCAATATTTCTTTTTTTGATCCATGGCATCAATTTCCTCCATGTTTTCATGTTTTAAAAAAATAAGATAATTTCTAAAGTTTTGCATCTATGAAGGCAACCAATTTTCTTCAAGTTCTCCTCACCAGAGTAACATTTCAAGAAAATTCAAGTTTTCATGGATTATTAGGAACCTAATCCACCTTTTCATGGTATAATTCATTCCTTATTCACACATATCAAGGTCAAAAAAATCCATAAAGACATCTAGTGTAGTCTATAGTTTTGCATGCTTTCAAAGAGAGATTGTATGGTTTTGAAGAGAGAAAGTTTTCAAGATTTCTTGTTTTGATCCATGGCATCAACTTACTTCATGTTTTAATGTTTGAAAATAAGTTTACTCAATAATTTCTCAAAATAAACATGTCTTAACTCATCTTGGTTCTCTCAAAGTGTCTCAAAAGGCTATTTTAGCATACTTTAAGGAAAATTTGTATATTTTAAGGTTTTTACAAAAACCTATGTTTCATTTTCAGCTAGTTGTCCTCTTCCAATGGCATCCAAATTCATATGTGAGAGGCTGATGTGTCAATGTTTGCATATAAATCCTCATATTGGCCTTTTTGATCACAATTTCTCCTTTAATCCTCCTCATTAAACCCCATATCACTATCTTACTACTATTTTCTCACTATGTTTTATGGTTTTTCCCCACCCTCCTTTCATCTCTTTCATCATCTTTAATCCCTACCACCCTTTCACCCATATCCATTCCATGTTTCATGTTGGAATAGAACCAAGGGTTGATTGAGACTATCAAAAGCATGATCAGTTGGACATATACATCAATTAAGCATCATATATAGTTAATAAAAGCACTTAAAACAAACGCTACAACCAAGGTATGGTCATGAAGCTACAATTAAAAATCAAGGTTAGAGACACCTTATTTAAGGTCTTGTGATATCAAACAATCCATAGTATGAGGATAGAACCATCATTGAGGTGAGAGTAGGTGTTTGGACCTAAAATTTAACACCATTTCAATATTACAACCCACAACAAAAGGGGAACACAATCATGTTTTCTATGAAGGACATCAGTCAAAGAATGAAAATGAATATATCTCCATATGGTCTCTTTGTAATGACATAATAAAGCACATTAAGTGAGTTTTTAAAGTATAAAATCATGTTGATCCTTCTTTAAGATCTATATGTAGTCTTAGTTCCATACAATAAGGTCACCCTACAAGAAGCATAAGAATGGAAGGTCATGATTTGAATATACATCAAGGGTTTTGATCACTTCTATAGGGTTATTGATGTTTGTAAAATGTCATCATATAATTCAGATATTAAATTAAACTTAATGATTTATACATCAAGAAGAATATACAAGGAGACTTATATTACCTATAGGCTTAAAGTACACCTATAACAGTCTTATAATAGTCAAGTTATTTATCAATTTTAAGGTTCAAGGAGGATAGTTTTGATTTTCAAAAGACATGGATAAAATGTAAATATAATTAATGAATAAATAAATTGTAAAGGCATACCAAGTTTCAAGGAAGTTTAATGAGGAGAAAGAGTAACCTACAACAAGATTTGAGGCAAGCTATAATCATAGAGATAAAAGATGGTTAAAGGATGCAACCCTAGGCCAAGGATTCAAGTGAAAGGAAGGTTTGAACTTGTTAAGAGTTTTTAAAGAATAATGAGAAGAATATAGTATCCATGGAGGTCGTAATTTCAAAACTAATCATATATACAATCAAAAATTACACCTACAACCAAATTAGCACTACCTAAAGTCAACCTAATAATGCTTACCTACAACTAAGTAGGTGATTTTGGTAATTGAAAACCTTATAGAGAGTGTTCATCACTTAAATAGGAATGTTTATTCATAGGTACATTAACGTTACATCATATATTAGCTCATAAAACACCTTTTATGGTCATGAATAAACATAACATCATCACCTACAACCCTAGTCTATATGAGCACAAAATATAGTCAAGCACCTAATGGAAGGTCTATCATCAAAAGAAGAGATATTTGGTTTTAGAATATTCTATATTATCAAAAAAGGGATGAATGAAGGTTTAAAATCTCATGATGATTTCTCAAAATGTACAATTTATGGTTTTTGAGCACTTATACAGTCATACACCAAAAAGACCACCTACAACTAAGTAAAATCATAGTCATACCTCCAAGTTGGAAAATAGGTTGTAAACATAGTTATATAGGGTGGTTCATACTTAAAGAGATAATAAAAAAGACCAAGTGATATAAAATTATTAAATATCATCTGGTAAGGGCTCTAAAACACTTATTTCTATAGTGATTGTGTTGTAAAGTTATACCTATAGCCAGTTAAGGTACAATAATACTTCAAGTTGATAAGTAAAGAGAAACACTATGCTATATAAGTCTCATAATGATGAAAGTTTGTAGGGTAACTGATATGATGAAATGAGATAATAAAATTCATAAAAAAAGGAGTTTCAATACTAAGATATATGTAGTTTTCAACATTGAGAAGGCAACTGTAGACACCGAAATTGTGTCTAACCCTTATCATCCTCCCCTTAACCCCCCATTTTATTCTCCCACACCTATTTAACCCCTGTCAACCATTTTCCCATGAGCCTTGACCCTGTCAGCATTTAAGAATGAGCAGAAGGCCAAAACTAGCCTCTGTCCCCATTCTGCATCTACTAACGTCGGTCACTACTCAGCCGACGTCACCGACGTCGGTCACTTCTCAGACGACGTTGGTGGTTCTGCTAGCATTGATTATCCTTAACACTATGTTCTCGACCTGAACATAGGATCCGTTATCCATTATTCATAATCTGTTATCCGTTATTCGTTATTCGTTATTCGGTTCTCAATCAATTTCTCGATCGGTTATCAGACCTTCTTTCAAAACATTTTTTCATTGGACCTTCGAGGGATCACCCAACTTTTCATTCAATCCATCTGCAATCAAATCTCTCTGACTCTCTCTCTTAGATATAGGTATTCTACTTTAGTCATCCCATTGGAGGTCTGCTACATCAAACTTCTGCAACACACCGACAATAGCAATCATGTCTCTTACTCTATCCTCAGTAGGTAACAGGTAAGCGTTTGTTTTGTGTTCTTTTATTTTGTTTTCTAGCTATTGTTTTTAATTGATATCACCACCCAAATTTAGATTCAGACCACAAACCCAAGTTGACTTCCTCTCATATCACCTCTATCCACCCTTTCCAGAATAAATAGTCTATAACCCTGCCCAGATCCCTGCACAGACCCCCAAACAATCCCTCTGACTCCCAAAATAGGCTCCCTAACCCTCAGATGAAACTTCAAACCATTCCATAGTCCTGAAACCTATCCAGACCCCACCAAACCCCATCCAAGAACTACTGCCACGATTGACGCCAGTCATTATCCCTACCGACATCGACATTTTAACCGATATCGGTGACCTTCCTTGACCGACGCCGGCACAGAGACTGACGCCAGTGATTATGCAAAGCAGTTTATTGCATATCAGGTATGCATTTTGCTTTTTGTCTTTTATTCTTTCATTCTGTCTTTCATTATTTTCTATTTTTGTCAAATATTCTATTTTTAATCAGTGTGTTGATGTCCCTCAAGGAAGTCTTTGTACTTTCAGGATCAAGATTTTGCTTGGCAGCCCACCATCTCCTCATCTAATGTTTTTCATGTTTTAGTCTCTTTTTCTTTTAGGTGTCATCCTCCACAACAAAAGAGGACTTCTTGCTATCATCTAATTTTGGTGTGCATGACTTCATCCAGGTACATACAAGCCTCAGACCATTCTTCTTAGTTTCTTATTTCTTTCTTTGAATGTAGAAAGCAAACCTAGCATAGAAACATTCTGGCACACCTGGTGGGACCTTAGGGTCTTCCTTGGGTTCCTTTTCTTTCTGTTCATATAGGTGCATTAGGTTTCTCCATTTTCACCTCTTTCTTCTCTTCTAAACGACATCATAAATGGGATTAAAAAGAACCTTTCTTTCTTTTCTTGCATTTCAAACTAGTCAAAAGTCATATTCTTCAACCCTTTCTCAAATTTTTTTCATTCAAACTCACATTTTGACTTGGGCTTAAAACACATTGCATATCATTTCTTCTTGTTTGCATTTCTTAGTCCACACCTAGTAATTAACAAATCACATCATGAATTAATCATAGTCCACTTTATGTTACACAACTGAACCACTTGCACCAAATCAAACATCAAACTTACCTGAGACAAGGCCCGACTAGGATTTCATCCCTCAGCGGATACCTTACCCATCCCAACAATCCCACTTAGATTTCATCACCAAGGGGAAAGCCCACTCTGTTCTCTGGCAGAGTCTAATCTCTAGGGGAAGTATATTTTGGCTAAGCGGGCCTAGCTTATCCCTGGACTCGTGAAGTGAGGTGAGCTTGCTCCTTAGCACCAGGCCAAGTACAAAACCTAACCTAGACTTTTGAGTGCCTAAACAAACCTGAAACCAGCTCTAGACTACTTCTTCTATGACCCATCTCAAAAGCCAATCTTCCTCACACATTCTAAGGCATAAGCCACCAAGATCCTAATAATTTATTCTTAGGGATTTAACGTTTAGGGTCTACTTGTGTTCTTCATCATTTTTGTTCTTATCTACTTGTTTGAGCTTGTGAGGACATTCTTTCTTGCCTTGAATGGTTTTGAATCATAGTCAAACCAAGGCTCTTGTTGACCACGCGAGGCATCAACCTCTTCCGTCTTCCCCATCCATAACTAGTCCTATAATGGAGTTCCACTCAGAGACTAAAAGAACTCCTACTCGATCGACCCCAACCCAGTCTCCCATTGTCCCTGAAGGGGACCAATATTTTGAAAGATTCTTGGACCTCAATGGCAGAGCCCTTCAACATTATCTTGCATGAAACTAAATGTGAGACTCCTTAGGCAACCCAATCTATGGGATGCCAACTTCCTTAGTTGAAAAAATGATCACATCAACAACATCTACAATTAAACTTATAGACAATCAAGCCAACACCTCGACTAATAACTCAACTGTGTCCTACCTTCAAAATTTAGCCTCTCCTTCTAGACCTACCTCCATAGGAGTTCCGGTACCCCCTCAACCTCAAACTACTCAACCAAATTCTACACCTTTCCAAAACCTAGTGGTCTCTATCCCCCCTACTCTTACACCTATCAACATAAGAGTAATTGTCTACCCTTCAACGAGTGTGGCCACTCCTCAACCATCTTTGATGGCCCCTATACAACCTGTGCCTACCAACCCCATAACACAAGTGCCCTTGGCTTCAACTTTCACCCCGATGACTAGCTACCCATATGTTGCATCTACACAAGCACAACCAACCACGTCATATGCCCCTCTCAATATCTTTCAAGCACCTTATAATCTAGGGGGTGTTCCACCCGCCAATCCATCAGCAGACATCATCAAAATGCTGATGGACAAAATGTCCAGTCTCGAGACCTTTATTTCTGGTTCACGGAATGCCCTCTCATACGAGCAAATTTGCAATGAGCCCATTCATCCTTTCATCTCGATTTGACCATACCCTAACCAGTGGGAACTTCCTAAATTCTATCATTTCTAGAGCAAGGAAGACCTACAACAACACCTACAGGCTTTCAGACATGCCTGTTATCTCATTGCCCACAATGATGCATTGCTTTTATGCACATTTCCTATGTCCCTCTCTAGCGCTGCTCTTGACTGGTATAGCTCCCTTGCCAGCCATTCTCTCTTCAAATTCACTCAGCTAGCCCAACTCTTCCTCGACCATTTCTCTATCAACATCACCAAAAATGTCTCAATCACAGACCTCTATTCTATCTGGTAGTTCGTGGATGAATCCATAGCCGATTTCATTACTCGCTGGAGAAGCCTTATCAATTAGCTCTCATTTTCCTTACCCCAACCTAAACTTATTAAACTTTTCTCGCAAGCTTGCGCCAAGCATATTTCTTCTACCTTGCAGGTTTAGACCTTCTGCACCTTTGACGAAGCCTTCATGATGGCCTACAAACTTGAATTACATGCCATCGAGGAGAACAAAGTCAAGTTGTGGAGTAAGAATCCCAACTCTAAGACCAATGACTCCTATTCTTCTAAGCTTTCTTCATCTAACCCTAGGTCTAAAGCTTTAGCAAATGTTGTGGTCATTAGACCTTCATCCTCTTCGCCTTCAACCAACCAGCCTAAGCCATCCACGTCCCAAAGCATCACCCACCAATTTCAGCATAGATACGTACAATGATAGTATACTCCACTTGGAGAATCATATGCATTTGTGCTAGAAAAACTTGTCAAACAGGGGGTTCTCAATCTCCCCCAAATTTGACCACCTCCATAATTTGATCCCTCACGTGCCATCCCTACGTGGTATAGGGAAAATGACTTCTGTAACTACCAACGTGTTAAAGGCCATGACACAGGAAACTGTAAGACCCTTAAAAACATCATCCAAGACATGCTAGAAAAGGGTGACCTTGTCCTCGACAATCCTAATGCACCATCCAACCAAGGCATCAACATCTTCAAACAACCATTCCCCAATCATCCTCTGACCCAAAACAATGTCCAGACCATGACTGACAACATTCACGAACATAATATATGAATAGTCAATACGGTCTCACCCTTTATCCCTGACCAGACTCTTTCACAAACTCAAGAAGATAGTCTACCCCTCAGTCCATCACATGTGGATGAATCTCCCTCTCCGGTTAGTTCTCCATCAACTTCTCTTATATTGGAGGATGCCTTGACCATACCAGCTCCACCAGTCTCACCATCCCCCTTCTTGCTACCTATGGAGGACCCGACCCTTTCTACTCCTTGACCGCAAGTGGAGGGCGCCATCATTCCTACCCTTTACCCTCTTGAGGAGCCTCATTCTCTAGTTTCTTCTCCACCCAGGGAAGAACCTGTCTCCCCTCTGTCTCTAACCAAAGAAAAACCTATCATGACTTCATCATGCCTTGGGTCTGAAACCACTACACCAGTCTCATCCTCAACCTCACAACCGTCCACATCCTCTCAAGGACCCAAGCCTCATCCAACATCTTCTCAGCCATTTTCCCGATTAGTGGAGAAACTCTAACTTCTCCCTTCAAGGAAAGCAGAGCATCAGGTATTGTGGGAGCATCTCACAGCTCTTCAACATGCCTATGCTCTCTTGTCTCATGCTGCTAATCCTCCCATGGTAGAATCTCCCAAGACTCTCAACAAAAACTAGACTTCCACTTCTAGACTGTCCACACCTCAACCAACCGCATTAGGACGGAAACCCTCATCTACCCCGTCTAAACCAATTAAGTCATTCAGCGTTCACCCTGTCTCTAACCTCACTCATCCATAAGTGAAGGTGGACTTAGACTAGACCTTAACCAATAGTAGTCTTCAAATCAAATCCAAGAAGACTGCCAAACCACAAAAGTGAATTCCTCCTCCCCCATCACTATTGCCCTCTATTTTGGTCCCTCATCCTTCGACCTTGATCAAAGTCCTCCCCATTCCAACCTCTAATCAAAACCAGTTGCCTCCTCTAATTCCTTTGCCTACCACCAGCCTATCCTCTCTAAAAATTTTGTCACCTCTCACGAAGAAGGTGTCATATTTATCTGTCACCGCACCATCAACCTAGAAGGTGGTACGGAAGTCTCCTCCAACACCACCCAAGCAAAAGTCACCAACATCACACACATTAATGAACACAGACCCTTTAGTGGGCTCATACTCTTTGATATTGCACCAAACTTTGTAGATTTCTAGCATAACCCTTTCACCCATCAAGCCCTTCCAACCTCTCAGGTCTAAGCCCTCCTAGTTCGACGATACGAAGATTTGCCTATATCATTATACACCAGGACATGATACTGAGACTTGTTGTGCCCTCAAGGCCGTCATTCACTGCTACATGGAGAAGGACATTCTTCTTCTTAAGGACACTATCAACTAACCCTTGACACTTTCGCACATTCCTCTAACCTCTTCAACCCCATCGACATCCCATCAGCAGGCCATGACCCCTCCATCTCCTTCACCACCTATCTTAAAAATCAATGCCATTCACATAACCACTAGGTCACAAAAGGACAAGGTGAAAAAAAGCTGCCATTCCTTGGACCTACCCTTTCACCCAGCCACCTTAACTGCCCAAGCCTAAGATTTCTATCCTTGGCGCACCTCAACTCTCTTCCTCTTCCTCTTTAGGGGTGATTCATGACTCCATGTTAAAATAACTTCACTAGACGCCTGTGAAGATGTCCCTTTATGACCTCATCCAAACCTCACCCTAACATCGTCAGGCCCTCATCTGAGCCTTATAGGCACTAGAGGTCCAACCCGAAGACCCTCAACCACTCGCTGCCCTGGTCCACTCTTTATCCCCTATTGCCTCCATCACTTTTAGCGATTCTGAGATTCCTACATCTAACATGGAAGATCAGGATGCCGCCCTCTTCATCACTTCCTATGTTGATTAGACACCTATTAAGTGCATTATGATTGATGGAGGCACTAGCATCAATATTATCTCCACCTATGCATTTGATCAATTGGCCCTCCCCAAGAATTGTGTATCCAAAATTGACGCAATCTTGCTATCCTTCAATGACACCATTACCACAACCATTGGCACCGTCATCCTTCACATTTGCATTGGTCTATGCACAGTCCCAAAGCTCTTCTATATCATCGAAGGAGAGTTTCAATATAACATCTTGCTAGGCTGACCCTGGATTCGTGCCATGGCTTGCATTCCCTCTACCCTGCACCATTGTGTGAAATTTGAGCACGATGGGCAAGTCCACACTATTCCCACTGACCCATCACCTTTCAAAACTTGTAACACAACCTATCGGCCAAATGATGTCCTCAGTCCTATCAAGCCATCAACCCCGGTGCTACCTCCATCCATGAAAGCTTTGACCAGTTCGCAACCGGTGGTCGCCCTCACCCCACCTCTTCAAGCGACAACCAAAGACCCCATGGAAGACATCTTCTAACAACTTTCACTTGCGGAATATCGCTTGCTAGCCTTAGACATGTTCTAAACTCTGCAAGAGTATGGATGCCTTCACCACAACCCTAGTTATGATCACCAAATCAGGATGGTCATGCCTTATGGTCCTCCTCACCTCCAAACCAATCTCATCTATGGGGGGCTCAATCAAGCTCCTACTGATGGAAATCCTATCTCTTCACCACAACCATTCACCTCAGACTTCTTGTTTCTTGGCAACCCTGCCTTTGCACACACCTACCTTTATAGGTGTGCATGGAAGGGTTTTGGCTTTGAACGCTATGAGCAAGGCTCCCATCAGCCCATCAAACCAATCAATGATGATGATGCCAATAAATGGTATGGCTTGGGATACCACAACCCCACTCAGGCCCCTACAGACCTTTGCCCTGAACCCACCATTGATCAATCTCTTCATAGCTCACCCATTCTTCCCTCTTCACCTACGGAGTCGATGGTTTCCATCCCTCCTAGTTTTTTTTTGCATAAACACCATCCGTCTGGAACCCCTGACCTATCAGCTAAATGGGGTGTCCAAGTCTCTCCCTCTCATTTATCCTAGCATGATAAAGGATGAGTCGGTGACCGTTCACACTATCCACTACATTGATGATGATGCCATTCTTTCCTACATGGGCACTGATGACTCTTTCAAATAGTGCTCTCTCCCTTCTGAGACCCAGGTTATGTTAAATGAATCAACGATTGACATCAACCTCCCTTCTTCTAATGTTCCTCACATCTTAAAGATTGGCCAATCTCTAGATGCCCAGGAGCAGCTAGACTACACCCAGTTCCTCTCAAACCATAGCAAGGCCTTTGCCTTGACCTACAGTGACATGCCTGGCATCGACCCCACCATCGCTACCCATAACATAGTCACCAAACCAAAGGCTAAACTTGTTAGGCAAAAGCTTCAAAAGATGCATCCTTGTGTGGCACTCCTTGTCAAAGAGGAGCTTCAATGCCTCCTTTCTATTTATTTCATCCAGCCCATCGATTACCCACAGTGGGTCTCTAACATCATCCCTATCACCAAGGTGACTGGGGGGATCCAGATCTACACAGACTATCATGACCTTAACCTAGCATGTCCCAAAGATGACTTTCCTCTTCCCAACATTAACTAGCTTGTTGATCTTACAGCCAGCCATGAGATGCTATCTCTCATGGATGGGTTTTCAAGATATAATTAGATCTTGATTGTACCAAAAGATCAGCACAAGAATACCTTTATCTCCCCATGGGGGACTTTCTGCTATTGGGTCATGCCTTTCAGCTTTAAGAAAGCAGGTGCCACATATCAGCGTGCCATGACTTACATTTTCCATGATCTCCTCCACAAAATCATGGAGGACTATGTGGATGACCTGCTCGATAAGTCCAAGCTTCACCGTGACCATTTGACCATTCTCAAAATCATCTTCTCTCACCTTCAATACAATGTCCACCTTAACCCCAATAAATGTGTCTTTGGGGTCCTCTCTGGCAAGCTCTTAGGCTTTATCATTTCTTTCTATGGCATCGAGATAGATCCCGCCAAGATCCACGTTATCCTCAAGATGCTGCCTCCAACCAATCTCAAGTAGCTTTGCAATCTACAAGGGAAGCTCCAGTCCATTCACTGTTTCATCTTACAGCTTTCTGACCACTGCCAACCTTTTCATCATCTCCTTAAGAGGGACATCTCCTTTAAATGGGATAAGGACTGTCAAGAGGCTTTTGAAGCTTTCAAATGCTATCTAGTCTCTCCACCAATCCTCATTCCACCTAAAGATGATCAACCCTTCTACCTTTACATCTCTATCACCAACCATTTGTTAGGTGCCATGATCATGCACTGAGACAAGCATCACTGTGAGCAAGCAGTCTACTATATCAGCCAAACACTGGTCGACTATGAAAACTGGTATACTCATACCGAGAAACTCTATTTGGCATTAGTCTTTGCCATTACTAAGCTCTGCCACTATCTTCTCAATCACAAAACCTTTGTCATCACTCACACTGACCCTCTTAAGTTTATGCACTCCAAGCCATATCAACATCAACATATGGCTCGATGGCTCATGCTGCTTGCTGAGTTTGACCTCAAATTCATCTAGTAGAAATCCATCAAGGGGGAAACCATCACTAATCAATTGGTAGAAACCCCTCTTCTCAACAATCAACCTTTGTAGTGTGAGTTCCCTGATGAGTCTATCACCGCACTTTCCACCGATGACACTGTTTACCAAATGACCATGTTCTTTAATGGCTCCAAATGTCAACTTGGTGGGGGTGTAGGAGTTATTCTCATCCCACTCAATGGTGAGCCCATGCCTCTATCTTTCAAGCTTGACTTTAATTGTACCAATAATATGGCTAAATACGAGGCCTTAATTTTGGGACTTTAGACCGCCCTCTCTCTCAGCATCAAGTCCATCAACATCTTCGGTGACTCGCAGCTTGTCGTCAATTAGGTCAATGGTTCATACCTCTGTAAAAATGAAATTTTGAAAACATACAAAAACTATGTTGGCATTCTTCTAGCCTCTTTCGACCATTACCTCTTGCAGACTGTTCCTTGATCCATGAATAAATTTGCTGACACCATGGCTTCTCTCACCTCACATATTCCGTCTTCATCATCGTCATCTAGAATTTTTGTCACAGTGCATCGTCTGTCATTGCCTTCATACCTTTCTTCTAATAATGTCAACACCATTGCCTCTAATCCATGAGATTTTTGGTATAAACAACTTGTAGACTACTTATCTCATTCTATCATCCCTCCCGATCTCTCTAGCAATGCACAGCGAGCTTTCATCAAACACATAGCTCGTTATACCATCTTAGGGGGTCTTCTCTATAAGCAAGGGTTTGATGGCCTCCTTCTTCATTGTTTAACCTCCACTAAAGCCTCTCATGCCATTAAACAAGTCCACGATGGGATTTGTGGCAGACACTTTAGTGGAAACTTGGTTGCCAAGCGCATCCTTCACCTGGGCTATTATTGGCCCACCCTTCATCAAGACTGTAGCGACTATGTTCAACGTTGCATCAAGTGTCAGGAACACTCTAACTTGCTTCATCTTCCTAGTCACACCTTACAGGTTGCTAAGGATTTTTAGCCTTTTTCTCAGTGGGGCTTAGATCTCATCGGTGAGATTAACCCTCATTCGTCTATTCGTCATCAATCCATCATCACGGCCATCGAGTATTTCACCAAGTGGGTGGAAGCCATTCCTCTCGTCTCCACAAAAGCTGACAAAATTGTTGACTTCATCAGCACCCACATCATCTATCATTTTGGTGTCCCTCACAAAATCATCATAGACAATGGCAAGTCCTTCAAAAACAAGACTATCCAAAAACTATGTGACTCATTTGGCATCAAACTCAGTTTCTCTTTGCCTTACCACCCATAAGCAAATGGGCAGGCTGAGGCTTCCAACAAAATCTTGACTAAAATTCTCATCAAGGTGGTTAACGACACTAGAAGGGATTGGCATATTCACATTCCCTTCACTTTATGGGCCTACTGCATTAGCATCCAAACCTCCACGGGTTCTACCCCTTTCTCTCTCATGTATAGAACAGAGGCTGTCCTACCTCTCGAAGTATAGATCCCGTCTCTCCACATCTCTTTGCATGACATTCTCTCTAATGATGACTTTCATCAAGATTGCTTAGCTCAACTTGAGTTACTTGACGAGCGCCATCTTGTTGCCCTCAACTATCTCCATGTCTATCAACATCGCATCAAGTGAGCCTATGATAAAAATCTATGAGAACGAGATTTCAACATCGGAGATCTCATCCTCAAAGAGAATCAACACATGACCAATATGGAGCAAAGTAAATGAGGCAAGTTTGCCCCTAATAGGCTCGAAACTTTCATCATCATGCACAAGTATGGATTAGGGACATATCGTTTGTCTTCTCTCGATGGACAGCTAAAACCTGAGCCTCTTAATGTATTGCATTTGTGACCATTCTACTGTTAGTCAAGTACTCATCCACTTGACATTTACCTTGAGCTCATCCCTTGAGCAATCCCCATCCTCTTAGTCCTCATTCCTTTTAACCCTACTCCCTTAACAAATCCTATATAACCCTTTTATACAGTATGGATGCTTTATCCTATTAAAAGGGAACCCTTGACCTTCTATAGTCTTGTCCATGACTCACATTTCTGTCAAAACAAATCAAGATGTCAAAATATCCAAGGTCACCAACTCAACTCAAAAAGTAGACTGCTCCCTCGAAGGACAGCTATTCAAAACCCTTATATATAAAGCAAAAATATAGACCACTCCCTCGAAGGATGGCTATGACTAAATATTGCTACACACAACACCTTTTCTTAGAAGCTTCCCACATCGATTAGATTCACAAATGACCACCAAGCAAATGGCATCTCTATGTGGACTTCCCACATTGATCAGTCTGCTATTTTCAACAAAATAAAATGGGTCATGGACTTGGCTTGTAGTTGTATCAGGGTCTCTTATAAAAAGGGGCAAAGTTATCTCTACTCTAAAATGGGTTACCCTATTCTCCTCCTATCACCTACTCAAGGGACTTCGAGCTCACTTTAATGTCAAAGTGATTCGATTACCTCTCTAACACAACCTATGGTCAACGACGTCATCCATGAATGGGGCTCTTGGTTCTAATAACCCCTACCTATGCTGTCATTTTGGTCCTTATTAATGAACAGGCGAATATGCCTTTCACTTCTTTTGCACTTTGGTCACATTCAACCAAATTATTTTCTCAAACCAAACCAACCTCAACATTTTCAGACCACCAACGTCATCATAGTCCATTTCACATAGTTTCTATGGACACCAATACACATGGAAACTATCGACCACCCTCCATTTATGTTAAGCATAAACCAATACTTGTTGAAGCATAAATGGACCCCATTCATTTTTAGCATACATCCATCACGCCTATAGAAAATTGCTAGGGATGAAGGACCCCTCGACCAATATTACAGCATACACCATTTGGAAAAGGCTGTAACATCTTTTTCTCCTCATCATTTCGACACATGACCACACCCATCATTGACCATTTTGTCTCTTAGCCTGAACTACATTGGTCTGAGGCCCCTTCCAATCTAGGCTATGTAGGTAGCACTCAGATGACACGATGTCCTCTGGGGTTAGCTCAACCACCCTTATTTATTCATCTCTGATGGACAAACCTTCTTTCTTCCTTTTGAGCATGACTTGCCCTCGACCAAGACCAATCCATTACCTTACCCTTCCTCCCTTTTAGGGAGAACTACATTGGCCTGAGGCCCTGCAACAAGGGCTATGTAGGTAGCACTCAGTGTTCTGAGGTTAGCTCGGCCACATTCTTTCATCCACCCATCTATTCGACCAGTTATCTATCTCGACCCATCTTGACCAACCACTTTGGAGATCATGCCTATCTCCTCCGACTTTGACCACTTCTAAGATGATTTTGCCTTGGTTGTTTTTTCATGTATGCTACCTCATGACTGGTTAGCAAAATTTTGTGCAACCCATATTTTTGACCCTCACAAGTATAAGATCACACGCTAGTTGATCCACACTACTTGTGGCATTTTTGTGTTTCTGGGAGCACTTCTTGAGCCTGAGATACCTGGAACACGATGACCCATTAGAGCTACAGCTTTGATTGAATAACTTGATCAGCTATGACCACATGCTAGGGCCCAGTTACTTCAATTTTGGCACTCCTCAACCCTCGACTTGCGATAATTTGACTTGACCATCTCGTGAAGTGGTATACGTACAATTACAACTATTGTAGCATTCACACTCACCCCCATCTTCATCCACTCTCTGTCAAATTAGCACCCGATTCTCGGTTCCCTTCCCTTGACTCCTGCTTTGAGGGGGAATACCTCATCTCATCCGATGTAATCAACCCCTTGTTTTTGTCTTATAGTTCACTTGAACAACCAACAAGACAAAATTGACCTTATCCCACACTTGGGGCAACCAACTCCTATTTTTGTCTTGCAGTTCATCCAGAACAACCAACAAGACAAAAAGGGGCAAATGTAGACACCAAAATTGTGTCTAACCCTTATCATCCTCCCCTTAACCCCCCATTTTATTCTCCCACACCTATTTAACCCTTGTCAACCATTTTCCCACGAGCCTTAACCCTGGCAACATGTAAGAATGAGCAGAAGGCCAAAACTAGCCTCTGTCCCCATTCTGCATCTGCCGATGTCGGTCACTACTCAGCTGACGTCACTGACGTCGGTCACTTCTCGACCGATGTCGGTGGTTCTACTGGCATCGGTTATCCTTAACACTATGTTCTCAACTTGAACATAGGATCCATTATCTATTATCCATTATCTATTATTCATTATTTAGTTCTCAATTAGTTTCTCAATCGGTTATCAGACCTTCTTTCAAAACATTCTTTCATTGGACCTTCGGGGGATTAGCCAAATTTTCATTCAATCCATCTGCAATCAAATCTCTCTAACTCTCTCTCTTAGATATAGGTATTCTACTTTAGTCATCATGCTAGAGGTCTACTACATCAAACTTCTGCAACACACCGACAACAACAATCATTTCTCCTACTCTATCCTCAGCAGGTAACAGGTAAGCATTTGTTCTGTGTTTTTTATTTTGTTTTTTGGCTATTGTTTTTAATTGATATCACCACCCAAATTTAGATTCAAACCATAGACCTGACTTGACTTCCTCCTGTATCACCTTTATCCACCCTTTTTAGAATATACAGTCTGTAACCCTGCCCAGATCCCTATACAGACCCCCAAACAATCCCTTTGACTCCCAAAATAGGCTCCCTAACCCTCAGACAAAACTTTAAACCATTCCACAGTCCTGAACACTATCCAGACCTGACTAGACCCCATCCAAGAACTACTACCCTGACCGATGCCAGTCATTACCCCTACTGATGTCAGCATCTTAATCGACGTTGGCGACCTTCCTTGACCGACACCGGCACAGAGACTGACGCCAACGACTGTGCAAAGTAGTTTGCTACATATTAGGTACACATTTTGCTTGTTGTCTTTTATTTCTTTCATTTTATCTTTCATTATTTTCTATTTCTATCAAATATTCTATTTTTAATCATTGGGTTGACATCTCTCAAGGAAGTCTTTGTACTTCTGAGATCAAGCTTTTGCTTGGCAGCCCACCATCTCCTCATCTAACATTTTTCATGTTTTAGTCTCTTTTTCTTTTAGGTGTCATCCTCCACAACCAAAGAGGAGTTCCTACTATCATCTAATTTTGGTGCGCATGACTTCATCCAGGTACATACAAGCCTCAGACCATTCTTCTTAATTTATTATTTCTCTCTTTGAATGTAGAAGGTGAACCTAGCATAGAAACATTCTAGGATGTCCGGTGGGACCTTAGGGTCTTCCTTGGGTTCATTTTCTTTCTGTTCATATAGGTGCATTAGGTTTCTCCATTTTCACCTCCTTCTTCTCTTCTAAATGACATCATAAGTGGGATTAAAAAGAACCTTTCTTTCTTTTCTTGCATTTCAAACTAGTCAAAAGTCATATTCTTCAACCCTTTCTCAACTTGTTTTCTTTCGAACTCACATTTTGACTTGGGCTTAAAACACATTGCATATCATTTCTTCTTGTTTGTATATCTTAGTCCACACCTAGTAATTAACAAATCACATCATGAATTAATTGTAGTCCACTTTATGTTACACAACCGAACCACTTGCACCAAATCAAACATCAAACATACCTGAGACAAGGCCCAACTGGGATTTCATCCCCCAGTGGATACCTTACCTATCCTGGCAATCCCACTTGGATTTCATCACCAAGGGGAAAGCCCACTCTATTCTCTGGTAGAGTCTAATCTCTAGGGGAAGTATATTTTGGCTAAGCGGGTCCAGCTTATCACTAGACTCGTGAAGTGAGGGGAGCTTGCTCCTTAGCACCAGGCCAAGTACAGAACCTAACCCAAACTTTTGAGTGCCTAAACAAACCTGAAACCAGCTCTAGACTACTTCTTTTAGGACCTGTCTCAAAATCCAATCTTGATCACACATTCTAAGGCATAAGCCACCAAGATCCTAATAATTTATTCTTAGGGATTTAACATTTAGGGTCTGCTTGTGTTCTTCATCTTTTTTGTTCTTACCTGCTTGTTTGAGCTTGTGAGGATGTTATTTCTTGCCTTGAATGGTTCTGACTCATAGTCAAACCAAGGCTCTTGTTGACCATGCGAGGCATCAACCTCTTCCATCTTCCCCATCCATAACCAGTCCTATAATGGAGTTCCACTCAGAGACTGAAAGAACTCCTACTCGACCGACCCCAACCCAGTCTCCCATTGTCCCTGAAGGGGACCAAGATTTTGAAAGATTCTTGGACCTCAATGGCAGAGCCCTTCAACATTATCTTGCATGAAGCCAAACACGAGACTCCTTAGGCAACCCAATCTATGGGATGCTGACTTCCTTAGTCGAGACAATGATCACATCAACAACATCTACAATTCAACCTATAGACAATCAAGCCAACACCTCGACTAATAACTCAACCGTGTCCTACCTTCAAAATTTAGGTCATATATGAAATTTATTTTTATGAGACTTGAGGACAAATATGAGTCATTTAAAATTAAAATTTGATCAAGGTTAAACAAAAGTACACCTATAGCTCATAAGGATGATAATACACAACCAAATATATAGAAGGTTGACCTTTTGAGGCATAATACCTTGCTACAATTCCAAAACATGATAAAATAAAGTTGAATGGTGTTAAAAATAAGTTTATAGTATTTATAGAGCTAAATTATTGTGAATTAGACTGAATATTTCCTTTTCTCATAACATGAAGCTCCAAGTACTACTGACATACAATATTATGAGGTCTTTTGAGGAGGTACAAAGTGACATAAGGTAACATGGAAGATTGGGTATAGACAATGAAGGGTAAGAGGACTGAAAGGAGGTTGTTTTTACCTAATTATAGATTATAAATATTTACTAGGACATAAACACCATGGTAAAACACCAAAACATAGTCAGACACATGCTGAGATAATGTTAAGAGACAATTTGAGAGAGTTTTGAGGCTTTTTGGAATCTACACATGGAATTAGGACTTGAAATTTGGTACACATAGTAATCATGACATGGGTAATATTATATATCATTATTAAGACCATTATATAAGTTAAAGTGCTAAATGGTTTTACACAGTCCCCTACATGTCCATTTACTAGCACTATTGGAGCAAGTAGTGTTCTTCGGTGCATATAGGTGTAGTAGAGGGTTTTAACTCTAATTAAGTGTTTTTAAATCATGGGAGGATGTTATTAAATATTTATAATACCTTTAAATAGTGTAAAAACTCTAAATCATATGCAAATTATGCCCTTGAGGGTTAAATCAATAAAGTAGGCCTATAGGCTAAAAGGCAAGTTTAGACCTATCAAGTAAGAAGACACATAAAAAATTACTTGATTACATGGTAAAGTACCATTATTATTATTTAAATAAGGGAGAAAAATAGAATAGTCATTTTTAGTCCAAGGGAGAAATTTGAGTTCTACAGTTTCAGACACCCTTTTAAGCCACCTGATCAAATGCTCATATCTTTCACCACATGAAGAGTTTGGCCAAATGAACTTATCATGATTTGAGGACCCATATAAAATTATTATTAATTAAAAAGTAAGGTTTGTTTAGGGGATGTGGTTCATGATTAATATCTAAGAACACAAGCATGCCCATAATGCTTATAAACCCTACAAGTAAATTTTTGTCACATGATATCTTTTCATACCTTTTACATCAGAACCAATATTTTCAAGGATGTTGAGTGGGTTTATGTACTAAAACTTCATGGAAATAAGTTTAGATTTGGATTTTTTGCTTCATAAATCATCATTAAGAAGATTCATCTCTAAAACCCTCCCAAACCCTCATAGTGACCAATTTTGATAAAAGTTGATTATATTGCTAAAAAAACCTCATATATCAACCTAAAACATCTTAAAGCATCAATAAACTTAGAGATGATCCAAGAAATGCTAATTTTTTATATGGAACTATATATATCAGTGAAAAAATCAAGTTTTTAAAGAAAAAACATGAAAAATGATGAATAAGGTAGTTTACATGAAATAAAATCCATGGATGTTGAACCTTGATACTTGTTATTCATCCTAAAATCATTAGTTGGTCAGAAATATTCCTATAATTTCCCTTACTAGCTGATCCAAAATAACCATTATATAGGAAAATGAGGTAGAATTGACATAATCAACTATGGTGACTGAGTGGTAAGAGTTTCTTCATAAAAACCACCTATCTCATGATGTGATGAATTTTTAAAGGTATAATTATCATTTTTTTCAGGTTTAATGGTTTTATTTTAGGTTATAATGGATTTCAAGAGCAATAAGTAGGCTACTAGGCCTAATTGGCCTAGTAGGCCTATTTGACCAAATAATTAAATTGAAATTAGTTTTGAAGGACTAATAAAGAATTTAATATGGATTTTATGTAACACTTATCTAATGGTCAAGTGAAATTATCATGTAATTTTAGGTTCAAAAGTGTCGATTCATGCAAAGATAGGGTTCACATGAAATTAACTAGTCTTGAAGTGCGAATCACTCTAGTTGACTAGTTGACCAAATTCATGCATCTTTCAATGTTTTCATGAAAATGAGGACATATATTAAATTTAAAATCATTTAAAGTGTATATAATCAGAAAATATTAGCATAGATTTCATGCAAAGGGATATTAACTAGTCAAAGATGGTCCACCTCTCTTTCCAATGCCAAAAATAGCTTCATGCAAGATTATCAACAAAGGATATTTATTAAAGGATATTATTATTAAATTTAAATCAAAATTGAATAGATTTAATATGAATTTGATGTCCTATTTTAACCTATATGCCACATTTGATAGAACTTCTTCTCACTTTTGCTATTTACTATGTATTCAGGCTTTCAATCCATTTTACAGATCCCTCTCCTAGGCATGATCTAACTCATCCAAGATTGAGCTTTGTAATTAATGAGATAATACAATCATTTTTTTAATATTTTCATATTATAGTATAGTATGCATATGTTAGTTGATTTGAACATGTGGCAGTATTTTCTCCCTTGTCAGGTCCTGATCTCACCTAGCTACTAGTATGCTAACTTATGCAGGTCATGTTTAGTGTTTGAAATTATTTGAATAAGATAAAAATGGATCTAATTGATTGGTTAGTGCCTTTTATAAATATTATTACATAATTTACCTCATGATTAGATCACTTTATGAAACCTATATATGAAATGTCGATGCATAAGAGTCATTAAAGTTATAGATTTAGTCATTTATTTATCTTACCAGTGTTTTAAGAGCTCAAGTAGATTATATGAACCAAAAATATATGTGTATCACAAATAATAGATTAGGATTTAGATTTTATTATCCTTATAACCCTTTTCATCCTAAAAATTTATAGTATATTTTAGTAGCAGTGAGCACAAGTGATACATCAGAGGAGCTAACCTCATCAAAACTAGAGGTATGGTCTAAGTTCAAGTGTCCCACACCTTAGATCATTCCAATGTTGGTCTAGGTGTGAAGGATTTTTAGAGAAATCTATCAGTCCTCAATTAGGGTTCTATCTAGGTTTCTAATAGTTTTGGCATGCTCATTGGGGCACAAATTTAGCCATTAGAGTACAAGTTTACAACAAGTATTCTTCAAAATTAGTTTAAAATACTCCTAAGGTCCTTATTTTAGAGTTAAAAGGAATTTATATTCATAATTTCAATTATCTTCATGATTTTCTAGAATATGGAAGCCTATAGAGGAGAATTCCATTATTCATCTCCTTGTCAATAGTTTCAATATGACCCATATACATATCATCCTCATCCATATGGGCCATATCCATTTCAAGATCAACCACCATTCCAAAACTCACAAAATTTTCATGATGAGATGGAGGAAATGAAGAAGGTAAATCAAATAAGTACTAAAGATATATTAGACTACAAAAAATAATGAGATAATCAATCTCAATTTCAAAAGTTAATACCTCCTTCTACCCCATATCAATATCCATAGATTCTAAGTCTATCTCAACAAGAAATTATCCCAATCATACCTCAAGCTATATCTTCATTACAAAAGGTTCATGAACCCAAGTTTCTAACTTGGAATCAAATACAGTCAAAATGTTGTTCTAAAAAATAAGTAGGAAATCATTTATCCCCCACCCCTCCCTCTTAAAGAGCCTAAGGCCTTTCCTGATGAATATGACCTAATAAGTCATAGGTCATTGGGCCTAATAAGCCTAGAAAAGGAAAAATGAGTGAGTATGTTCAAAAGGCTATTTTGAGAGAGTGTGTATAGTGAATGAAGGCAAGGTGAAGGCCATGTGTTCCTAGTGAATGGTTTGAAGGGAAGATTAGGTTTATGATGGTGTGTATGACCTGTAGGTAATATTTTAAAGTCACAATAGTTTTTTTGTATGTTTGACTGTATATGAGCAAAGAAGAGTGGAGTGATCCAAAAGGTGGCTTTGGATACATTATGAGTGCGAGAAGAAGTGAAAGGGGTTGTGTTATCAGAGGTCCATCATCAGGTGTTGAGTATATTAGTTCAAAGGTGGAGGTATTCTTTTCAAATGATGGTCTAAAGGACTTGATATTCTTTAGGGGTAGTTGTTCCTTATGAAACAAGTGTTTCACTAAAGGCCTTTGTTCAGGAGGATATGATCAAGGTTTATTAGTCTAAAGGAGTTAACTAGTCTCTTGTTTCTAATTTCTTATAAGATAAGTAGTCCATGTGTTTTAGGCTTGAAAGTGGATTTTATTCCCCATGAGGGTTTCCCATAGGAACTATGTGTAATGTGTTTAGTCTTGTGTATGCATTGAATGAATGAGATCTCCTATTAATATTGCTCGATCAAGTTGATATACAATAAATTTTTAATAGTTTGAAATGAATATAATTAAAATTGAAATATCTAGGATCACTAATTCACCCCCCTCCTTAGTGATTATACCTCTAATAATTTGTACCAAAATGGGTCCTTTAGAGGAATCTTAATATCTTGAAGGAGATCATGTGTTGGTACAAATATGGTTAAACATTTGAATAAAGAGAATCAACATTTAAAGGATATTATCAAGGCACTTGAAGAACAAATATGTACTTTGAAGAAATATGCCATAGAGAATGAGAATGTTATCAATGATTTCATGGTTCAACTAGTAGATGCCAAGACAATTTTGTGTTCAAAATAAAAGGACATCTTGTTTAATAAAGAAATTTTCAATAACAGTAGAGAAGATGACATCAAGGAAGAAGTTAATCTAGAAAATGAGATCATGAGTGCTCTTGGAGAACTAAAGAAGAAAAATAAGAGGAATCATAAACTGAGGAATATGATAAAAGGTCTTGAATCATAAGTTATTTATCTTGAGGGAAGTTAATTAGGCATGTCTAAGAAAGAAGAAAATAAGTATCAAGTAAAGATCATGGTTATTGAAGTGAAAGCATATAGATTGAAAGATATGGCCAATAAGGCCAAAGAGGATGAAGAGAAGATCAATATTCTTGAGGATTAGTTAAGGACTACAAATGTAAATCTGATAGAAAAAGAAGATGATTATACTCTACTAAAGATTGAGATAGAGTCATTGAAAAATGAGCATGATATTACTATAGTCAATTTGGATAAGTTAGAAAAGAAGCATGAGAAGTTTGAGTATGTCAAGGAGAATGAAAGATTTGAAGCAATACAAGAAGGTTTATTAGACAACCAAATGCTTTAAGGTATGTTAGTTTATTTCATGGTCATTATTATACATGTAATAAATATGGTCATAGATCTAAGGACTATATAAGGAAGTCAATCAAGTATGGACATTTATGGAGCTACGATAGGAGTTTTTGGTGAAAGATTGATCATAATATAAATCTTTCAAAAGGTACAAATGATGTTACTTTTTTTAGTTTTCAAAAGAGTGGATATATTGATAGATTTTCTCCAAATGATGTTAAGAGGTCTTCAAGGTATGTCAAAGCATATAGAGATCCTACAAGGTCTAAGAAAGGACAAACTAAGATATGGAAACCAAAGGTAATCATTGCCAATTCTTTTAGTTATAAGGATGATTAGAAAGTTGCTCTAGAAGGCTATGTTAAAAATTAGGATAAGCTCAAGGATAAAGTAGGTAAGATGGTTATAGAAGAAAAGTAGAGTCAAACTATGGTATAGATACTTGAGGTAGTAAATATTAAGGAGACTAACCCTATTGATTCCAAGAGTTTTGATGGATTGTTTGCCAAGGTGGAAAAAGGATCAAAAATGAAAAAAAATTGAGAGTTTATGTTGTTAGTATTTTTTGAAAAATATAAAGTCAAGAATCCTATCAAATTCAAGTTGGATTACAAGTCAAAGAAAGGTTTGGAGATATGGGAGTCTCTAGAGTTCTAGGACCTTTAGTCTCACTATGTAAAAAGGGGAGTCTCTCTCTTAGCTTTAAGGAGAGACTTGTCACTTAGAGGAATATTGGTGGCTATCAGATATTATATGATGAGCAAGTATGAAAATAAAGTATATGGGTGTGTGTTCACACATGTGTGCATGTGTGTGTGTGTGTTTGTGTGTGTGTGTGTGTGTGTGTGCACGTGCGTGCGTGCCTGCGTGTGTGTGTGTGCTTGCGTGTGTGTGTGTGCGCGCGTGCGCGTGCATGTGTGTGTGTGTGCGTGTGTGTGTGTGTGTGTGTGTGTGTGTGTGTGTGTGTGTGTGTGTGTGTGTGTGTGTGTGTGTGAGTGTGTGTGTGAGTGAGTGTGTGTGTGTGTGTGTGTGTGTGTGTGTGTGCATGTGCGTGCATGCGTGTGTGCGTGTGTGCGTGCATGTGTGTGTGTGTGTGTGTGTGTGTGTGTGTGTGTGTGTGTGTGTGTGTGTGTGTGTGTGTGTGTGTGTGTGTGTGTGTGTGTGCGTGTGTGCGTGCGTGTGTTGGAGAAAAGTAGCTTGTGAAGAATTAAGTGATCTTATCTTGAGAAGAAGTTAGATTGTTGATCATGGTTTGGATGCTTTGCTATAAAGTTGAGTTTTAAATATCTATTTGCATAATAATTTGTGTTAGATTCTAGGTGAGCTTATAAGTTTAAGGCCTTTCTTCTAGACTTATGTTATAGATCTTTCTAAGCTTATTAAAGGCTTGTTGAACAAGTTATGTATGCCATGGAAGTTCACAGTGTTCTGAGGAGGAGGTGTCTCTATATGAGTATTGACTATGTTTGGATATTATTTTAAGACTTTTTAAAGATGTCATGTTCCAAGTGAGGCATGAAGTTAGGGGGATATTTGTAATTGGTTAGGTGCTAATATTAGAGGACTAAGTAGTTGAATCTGTGAAATAAGTTATGGAGGTTCTTGTGTGCTCTCATGTTTATCTATCTTGTTATAGGTCAAAATACATGGGATAATATTTATGGATTACCAAAGGTGTCTAAGCTCAAATATTGGTCCATAAGTGTGTAATAAATGTGGATGTTGGTCCATAAGAAGTTTTAGAGGTGGATGTTGACTGGAAGGTGTTGTGTGACCTTATTTATTTTGAGATTCTAGGGTTTTAGGCTCTACTAGAAAAGTGGTTTGCCTTATGAGTTGAGGTTTGAGGCTTCTTATTAGGTTCAATGGGTTATCAAATAATTCTTCAAAAAGATTTAAATATTTGTGGTTCTCAAGTTATTCATGTTTTTGACAAGTTGGAGGCCTAATTGGGTAATAGGTTTCTAAATTAAGTATATTATAGAGTATGAGATAGATTTTTTAAATTGGGTGATTGAGAGGGTATATGAGAATTCTCTAGATATGGATTTTTAAATCTTGAAAATATGTCTATTGAAATTTATGGGATCTACAGGTTCCAAGTAGGGCTACAAGGAGTCTAGACATGCCTAGTAATGAAGATGTGATGTTTTTTCTCAGTCTATCCAAAAGATCAAGGTTTGACTATTTAAAGGTGAGTTATTTGGCTTGATTAGTGTACATTTCCTATTTTGTGAGTGGCATGAAGTTTTTTTGATGGTCCTTGAGGTGGTTTGAGAGAGAAGGCTAGTAGCCCTGTATGGTGGTTCTTCATGTTGTGTGGAGATCTAAAGATGATCAAATATATACAATTGATTAGAGATATTAGGGGGTGTCCCTCTAATATTATTTATGGTGATTTTAATTATATGTAAGTGTTTTTTCTTCATTGGTTATAGTGCTTGGTTGAAGAAGAACGTTGGCATGTAGTAAAAGGGATGTTTTC
>JARHVA010002746.1:2042500-2107500 GCA_037957365.1 Torreya grandis | reverse complement strand
GATAAACTAATATATATAAACCAAAGGTAATCATTATCAATTCTTCTAGTCACAAGGATGACAAGAAAGTTGCTCTGGAAGGCTATGTTGAAAATTAGGATAAATTCATGGATCAAGTGGCAAAGATGGTTTTAGAAGACAAGAAGATTAAAAATATGGTATGGAGACTTGAGGTAATAAATACTAAGGAGAATAACCCTATTGAGTCCAAGAGCTTTGATGGATTTTTTGCCAAGGTTGAGAAAGGATCAGAAATGAAGGAAAGTCAAGAGTTTATGTTGTTAGCATTTATCAACAAATATGAGTTCAAGCATCCTGTCAAAGTCAAGATGGACTATAATTCAGAGAAAGGTTTGGAGATATGGGATTCTCCATAGTTTTGGGACCTTTAGTCTCACTATGTTCTCACTATGTCAAAAGGGGTGTCTCTTTCTTAGCTTTAAGGAAACACTTGTCAATCAGAGAAAGCTTGGTGTCTATTAGATATTATATGATGAGAAGGTATGAAAACAAGGTATATTTGTGCACGCATGCGCGCGCGCACACACACACACACACACACACACACACACACACACACACCCACACACACACACACACACACACACACACACACACACACACACACACACACACACACACACACACACACACACACACACATCTGTGTGTCTATGTGTGTGTCTATTAGAGAAAATAAGCTTGTGAAGAATCTCAGTGGTCATATGTTGAGAAGGAGTTATCTTGTTGATCATGGTTTTGATGCTCTAGTGTAAAGGTGAGTTTCAAATATCTATATGCATGTCAATTTATGGTAGATGTTAGGTGAGCCTATAAGTTAAAGGCCTTTATTTTAGACTTATGTTCTAGATCTATCTAAGCATGTTAAATGCTTGTTGAATAAGTTGTGTATGCCATGAAAGTTCATAGTGTTTTGAAGAGGTGTATTTAAATGGGTATTGACTATGTTTGGACAATATTTGGAGACTTGTTGAAGATGCCATTTTCTAAGTGAAGCATGAAGTTAGGGGGAGCTTTGTAATTCATCAGGGCCTAATATTAGAGGACTGAGTAGTTGAATCTAAGAAAGAAGGTATGGAGGTTTTTATGTGCTCTCTCAGGTTTATCTATCTTATTATAGGTCACAAGCCATGGGATAGGATGTATGGGTTCCCAAAGATATGTAAACTCAAATCTTTATCCATAATGATTATCTCCAGGTGTACAAGAAGTTTTATAGGTGGACATTGACTAGAAGATGTTGTGTTGACCTTGTTTATTTTAACATCCTAGGGTTCTGGGTTTTACTAGAAAAGTGAGTTTCCTTATGATTTGAGTTTTGAGGCTTCTTAATATGCTTAATGGGTAAAATGGGTTGTCAAATCATGCTTCATAGACATTTAAATGTTTGTGGTTCTCAAGTTATTCAAGTTTTTGAAAATTTGGAGGCCTAATTAGGTATTTGGTTTATGAAGGAAGTATGTTGTAGAGGATGATCTAGATATGAAGTTTCAGGTCTTGAAAATGTGTTTACTAAAAGTTTTGGGTTATGTAAGTTGTAGGTAAGGCTATATGGAGTCTAAACATGCCTAATAATGAAAATGTGATGTTTTTTCTCATTTTATCCAAAAGAGAAAGGTATGAGTATTTAATGGTGAGTTCTTAGGCTGGATTAGTGCATATTTCCTATTTGGAAAGTGGCATGAAGTTTTATTGGTGGTCTTGGAGGTGGTTTAAGAGAGAAGGCTAGTAAGCCTATATGGTGGTTCTTCATGGTGTGCAATGATTTAAAGATGTTCAAAGATATGAAATTGCTCAGAGATATTATGGGGAGTCCCTCTAAGATGTTTCTCGATGAGTTATATCAGATGTAACTATTTTGTGTGTTCTATCTTCATTGGTTACAGTGTTTGGTGTAAGAAGAATGTTGACATGTAGAAAAAAAGATGTTGTCAAGATAAGAAAAGGTAGGCTTAAGGTATCATATTTATAAGTTGTTCCTCTCCTATTTGATTTTATTTTTATGTCCTTATGATTATTTGGTGTCCATTTTGTCATTGTGTCAAAGGGGGATAAAGTTCCTATTGTGAGAGTGCTTGAAGAGAGAGAAGAAAGGTGAGCTATATAATGATGTTTGTTAACATCAATGACAAAAGTGGATATTGTTAGAGAGTTGTAAATGATGTCATGGTGATGTCATGAAGGTGTCCTAGTGAGTGGATGAATCTCTTTGATAGCCTAAGTAACAAGGACAAAATGTGTAATGTGTTTGTCCTATTGTGTTTGAAGTTGGCTTGGTTGATCTTCAGTTTTGGCATTGTTAGAGATGTTTAAGGATGATTATGGAGTATTGAGAATGTGTAAGGGTAATATAAGAGGTTTTCTATTATTTGAGTGATTGTGTGCACAAGTGTAATTCACCTAGCTCATAATTGTTCTCATCTAGACACTTTGGGTCCAATGGCAAAAAATTTGAGTAGGTAATTTGTTGACATTACCATTAACACGTGGATGTGTCAAGGGGAGTTAGTCATATGGTTTTGATCAAATTATTCCCTAGTTTATATGCACAAAGTCTCAAGTGTAGTGATGAAGCATGATAAAATATATGCAAATGCAAAGTTGGGCTCTTACACATTTTGACAGTATTTTCCCATACATAGCCAAATTTACAATGTGGCAAGAAAATCTAAGAAGGCATTTTGATGATGGAATATATTGCATGTGTGGAGGTTTCAGGAGAAGTTGATCATATGGGTTTATTCAATTTTATTCCTAGTTTATTTTTTCTAACTTTTAGGTCAAGCACTAGAGTGTGACAAAAGATTTGCATGTTTAAAATTGGCCTCCCAGACAAGTTTTTGACATAGTTGGCTTTATGGAAAAAAAATCTAAGTGAGCATTTTGATGTTGTTATATCTCAAAATTCTGAGGGATTGAAGAGAATATTGATACATGGTTGAATTATCCTATGTGAGGATATTGTATGTTCCAAATTTTAAAACATACGTTTGAGTGAAGTAAAATATATGGAGGTGCAAAGTTGGCCTTCTAGGCAAATAGCAATGGTCCCCATACTTAGTCTATTTTTCAAAAAGTTAAATAGCAAGACTAAATGGAGATCTAATTGCTCACATGTAATCATCTAATGAATATATATGATGTGTAACAATTCAAATAAGTCAAAGTATTTATTGTTTAAAAAAGATAAACATCAAGATTCTTCTAAGATATAATGGTGTGCTGGTGATTATACAGATCAAGATCAATAGTGTGTGCTGAGTCAAATGGGGCTAAGTGTTTGAAGTATAATGACAAGCAAAGATAAAGACCATGCTTCTTCCAAGATATAATGGTGATTGGATGTTTTTACATATAGAGATCCATGGTTTAGAGTGAGAGAGATGATTAAAATGTCTAATGTTCAACTAAGGTAATGGCCTGACTGATTCATTGAGATTAATAGTGCATGATTAGTCAATATTACAAGATTGCACAAGATGAGGTCAACTATTATATTTTTAACATGTCTTAGTGGCATACTATGAGTTGAATTTATAGTTTCATATAATAATATCAATGGTACATGATTAATCTAATGTAGTGAGGACACAATATGCAAACATATTGTTTGAGGTTTAACTGTGAGCATTTGCATTTGAATATTTGAGTTTTGCAAAAGAAAAAATAGTGCTTTGTATTTTGTCCATAAGTTTTAATCTAAGATGAATTTGAAGGTGATATAAAAATCAAAGTTAAATAGGACTCCATGGTGCATATAATGAACCTAAGTAAAAGATTTGAATGTGTGTACAATCAAAGATATTGAGGTTCAAAGTTGACTTTGTTTTCATATATGTTTTGCAAGTAACTTCAAAAGGGTAATTGAGATCATTCTAATGTTATTTCAATTTATAATCATGAATTAGCTATTGGAGAGTGTTATATATTATATGAGTACCATATTTTTGCATTATTAAGGTTTGAACAATCATATGCAGTATGAATAAAGGTTTACAAGTCTACTATGTATTCATTCATGGTGACTGTGTGCACATAATGTTGTTTGAGCTAATTTTGCTTTAGTAGAAGAGTGTTTCAGAGACTATGATCATTTGGGGATGCCAAAGGGGTCATATGAAATGGTTTCATGTATTTTGAAGTGGTCCTTTATTCTTATTTTTTATGGAGAAGTGTCAAAGAGGTGAATGGGTCTCCATAGGACCTAAAAGGTGACTTAGGCCTATTTGAAAGAGTGTTGTGCTTAAGTATGACCCATGTAAGATGCCTTAAGGATGAAGGCATGTATTATGGATAGAAATTAAATATTATGATCTTGATATTAATGAATTATTTATATATAGTGAAACCAAATATGATGGTTTCTAGACTTGAGAGAAGACTTGTAAGTAGATGCTCAATATGAAGGCTTGTGCAAATGTAGAGTGAAGTAAAGGAAAGAAACTTTGAAAGAAAAGGTATAGGTTAGTGAATAAAAATAGAGAGTGAATAGGATTATACATTATTGTCTAAGAAAGGTAATGAATATGATCACATAGGTAATTATACCGAATAAGCCTAGAAGGGGCATAATGCGTGAGTATGTTAAGATGTTATTTTGAGAGTGTGTGTATGGTGAGCAAAGGAAAGGTGAAGGTTGTATGTACCCAATGAATAGGTTAAAGGGTAGAGAAGGTTGATGATGGTGTGTATGACCTACATGTCATATTTATAATTTAATAATAATGATTTTATAGGTTTAATTGTGTATGAGTAGAGAAGAGTGGAGTGAATTTAAAGGTGGATTTAGATGCATTGTGAGTGTGAAAAGAAGTGAATGGGGTTGTGTTACCAGAGGTATATCATCAAGTGTTGAAGATATAAGTTCAAAGGTGGAGGTTTTATGTTCAAAGGATGTTATAAAGGACTTGATCTTCCTTAGGGAAAATTTCTCTTTGTGAAATAGGTGTTTCACTAAATGCCTTTAGTTAGGAGGATATGATAAAGATTTGTTGGTCTACAGGAGTTGACCAGTCTCTTGTTTATAATTTATTATAGGATAAATAATCCATGTGTTCAAGGCTTGAGAATGGGTTTTATTCTCCATGAGGGTTTCCCATAGCAACTATGTGTTATGTGTTTGATCATGTGTATGTATTGAATGAATGAGCTCTCCTGTTAATGTTGCTTGACCAAGTTGATATATGCTAAATGTTTAATAGTTTGAAAGGATTGTAATTAAAATTGAAATATTTGGGATCACTGATTCACCCCCAATGATTTTACCTATAAAAACTATTATCTCTTCACATATTGCACATAATTATACATCTCCTATAGCTACTTCTCCTATAAAGGAATACACAAGTAATGATTTAGATATCTTCTTTACATCACATGATAATATTATGAACAACACACCCCATTTTAAAAAATTCAAATAGGGACCCATTTATCCTAAAATAATTTTATATGTGGTCCCCATTAACACTTGAAATGATGCTAGACCCCAAACCTACCAAATCATAATTTATATTATTCACTTTTTATTTCATGAATTTTTGCCTAAAATCAAAGTAATAATTGATGGAAAGGTTGAATTTTTTTCTCAATTTATTTGACTAACTAAACTTGTCAATTTTATCTCCAAGTTATCAAGTATAATTTATAGGTCATTTATACTTTAAAAATCAAATTTAATTTACAAGTGTTATTTTATAATCAAAATCTTAGAGACTATCAATACATAATTGATAAATTTAGTTTAAAATACTTTCAACCAACTAAATGAATGAAATTATGATAATTTTCACCATCTCCATTCATTACAAGTCTTCAAAAAAAAAGCTAAGTCATGAAAACAAGAGACAAAGTGATATTTAGCCATGTGTTTTCATCTCACTTTATCACAGCTCTTATCTCAGAGTCTTAAGTCATGAAAACCAATGACCAGCTAATCGAGTGAGATCTCTCTATGAGTCATCATCTTACTTTATTTTAGACATCATCTCAAAGGCCAAGTTATTAAGACATGAGATTAGTAATCTATTCAAGATCATGCCACATGTCATCATATAAATACATAAAAAAATGTATCTAAATTGATATAATACAAAGACATAGACTAAAAAATGAAGTGATGGATTGCCATGTGTCATCCACTGTATTTTTAATTGTCATGTGTCACTCATTTATTATACCACATTTCCATCTCGTACACAATCAAATACCACATTCCATGTCACATGTCATCACCTTGATAATTCATACACTAACATAATTTAGAGACAAATTCAAAGGCATATTCAATAAAATAAGAGAAAGGATGCCACATGCCCCATTATGGCACAACTGAAGGCCACATATTAATATGAATATAATCAACTATAAATGAGAAATAAAAGGTAGACAGTGACCAAGTGACATCATGACAAATATAAAAGGCATACATTAACATTAAAACTTAAGGGATAAATAACATAAAAAGTAGTGATAAAGTGCCATGTATTAAAAAAACCTTATGAAAGCCTATGTCATAAAATCAAATTCAAATCAGAAAGATAGCTGACATAGATAATTATTCTATAATTAATTATCATGAATGGAAGATTCAAGAAATGAATTTTCCACTATAAAATGTGCCATATGCTATATTACCAAATACAGTAAAATTACATTTTCTAATATTCTAACTTGAGAATTATTATGTAGAGCTATACAATGACTATAAGCCCTAATTTTTAATACAGTCATAGAGATTAGTAAGAATGATAATGAAGGTCAAGAACCAAGAACCAAATCCATCAACATTATTTTTTGGAATACATAAGAGTTTAAGGACACAAATTTCAACCTAATTGATCTTCATAATGACTTTCATCATCATTATACTACTTATGTAGATGTTGGAGTTGTTTAACGATATGAAGATGAAGACAACTTGACTCTTGGTGAGAGACACTACAAAGATGACTTGATATCCATCAAATTTTTTAGACTCCATAAATCAATGTCCAAACTTTAGGTATTTACCTATTCATACCTAGTGTTTAATTTATTTACAATAAGTGCATGCACTAAGGACATGCTTCATAATAATAACACAAAAATAATGGCTTATATAGCTTGTGTGGCATTCAATAAGTATTACCAGTTACCTAAACCAAACTTTACATACAATAAAAAAAATTAGTGAGTGGTTTATATGAAATAAGGTTAGAGACAATTTGAAATTATTGCTTTAAAATCCCAATAAATTTATCATTAGGAAAGAGGTCCCAATTTCCCAATGAAAGTTTGGTGTCAAAATTGCCATGTCATTATTAAATAGGTTACATGGAGCCCCATCCATAACTTATTTGGATGAAGTATGGGCTCCCTTTTTATCCATGATTCTTGATAACATGTCATCCTTGTATTAGGGAAGATCACAAGTTACAACTTGAAATCTGAAAGTGATATAGGAACATCACTCCAAATTTGTAAATTTTGTAAATGATGAACTACACATAGGCCTAAAATTTAAATAAGATCTATTTTAAAGGGAAATTATGTTTATTAATGTGTACTATGAAATTTAAAAAGTCTTATAGACCTTAGGAATCATGAATAGTGTCAATGAATTCATGGATGGGTGATAAGTTATTAAAATCTTATCATAGACACTTCTAGTTAGTGCAAGATTTTCCATTCAAAATTCTTGTTTAAAGATTTGAATTATGAAGCTTATAAGCCATTTTAAGTAGTATTAAGGGCATGTAATTTATATAAATTTCCTATGGACCTATTATAAATATAAAATACTCCATGTAAATATCTAGACACCTCAACAACCCTCTATAAGGGTGAGTTCTATATTAAAAGGATAAATTAAGTACATTTTATGCTAAGGACATGTTGTTGAGGAAGATTTGACCTTCTTCTTATCTACTAGACCTATTATTATAAAGAGATAAGTTTTTATTAGATTCAATAAAGGATGATTTATGTATAGGTTGAGGATGGCAGAGGGGAAGAGTCAAGAAGTCTATGAGGCCTATGATTATAAATTATAAAATTATATTTGTGATAAATAAATCAAGTCTGGTTACTATGAAAGATATAGAGGTTTAGATGTATGTAGGTAAAAGTTACAAGTCTCATGATAATAGTCATGAAGGATATAAAAAAATTCATAAAAGTCTATAGATAAAGTGTTGAATACATGGTATGAGAAATGGATTAGAATATTTGGAGTCAAAGCATGTAGTGAAGATTCTTATTGGTATTTGGTAAGATTTTTGAATTCCACCCTTCACTTATATAATGTTTAGAAATAAGTTTGGTCTAATCCAAAAATATTGTGTATTTCATTTGCACAACAATCTCTTGAATGTATCATGGAATGTTTCCAATAATAAAATCACAAATATATCTCTTTATAAGAATGAATAAGAAATTAAGATCGAATGTGTTTAGGTTAACTATTGCACCTAGGTTAGTATATGATTATTTTTAAATAGTTGATGGTGTAATGAACATGAATATATATGTTTTTAAAAATACTTATAAGGATATATATTAATCATGATTCTCAGTTTGAAGCTCTAAGATTATGTAAGGGGTAGATTTGTTTTGTGTAATATTTGACAAGAATATAACGTTATGAGGAGCAAATTGATATACATAAGTATATTTTATTTTAATGAATCATATTTGTTTGAAGCCATATATATATATATAAAGATAGGAAATGAATGAATTTATTGTTATGATCAGTTTTAATTGTCTAGGATCCTTAGTATTTATCATACTCTTTTTAGTCGATTGTATTCAATTGTTAAGGCAAATCTAATTCTATCCATTGATAAGATTTTAATTTTATTTGAAATTTATTAGGCCTAAGGCATTAAAAATATTTTAATTTATCTAGAAGAAGATCATCCATATTGTGAAATAAAATAATGTAAACAGATATTATTTGAGTCTTGATTTTAAATGTTTGATGTGAATGTCTAAACTACATATAAAATAAGATTTTAGGGTTTAATAAGAATTCATATCCAACATTATAATCACCAAAAAACCTTGAGAGATTGTAAGACTGTAGAAGAGAATATTTGAAGTGAATATAAAAGTTATAAGTTAGAACGATCCTTAAACAATAATTATATATATACACACACACACACACACACACACACACACACACACACACACACACACACACACACACACACACACACACACACACACACACACACACACACACACACACACACACACACACACACACACACACACACACACACACACACACACACACACGTGTTCGTGTGTGTGTGTGTGTGTGTGTGTGTGTGTGTGTGTGTGTGTGTGTGTGTGTGTGTGTGTGTGTGTGTGTGTGTGTGTGTGTGTGTGTGTGTGTGTGTGTGTGTGTGTGTGTGTGTGTGTGTGTGTGTGTGTGTGTGTGTGTGTGTGTGTGTGTGTGTGTGTGTGTGTGTGTGTGTGTGTTAGTATATATATTTATTTGGTGAGTTGATAAAAATGTAATATTGAAGGAATGGAAGAATATTGAAATTAAAATTCTTCAATCTGTAATCAAAAGGAAAATAAATTAGTGATCAAAAATACCAAAATCAAAATAAATAATTATTTTATATCTCTTATGTTACCATTTGTCTTAAAAGGACCAATATATAAATGAGATATTTATTGTAGAGATTAGTGATAAAACATATTATAAAATAAAATTATTTGCTAATTGATTAGAAAAGGTATTGGAGTAATTGGACCATATTATTTGTCATTAATTGGTATTAGAGCTAATGGCTCTTGGGATTGGTATTTTATTTCAAGTTAGATATAATTTTTAATGAGATGTTTCAATTGTAAGAGGTTTCAATAAGTTCTTCAAGGAGTTTGAAAGCCAAGTGAGGCTTAAGGAGAAGATAAGGAGTTATAAAATCTCAAAAGGAGAGAGAAAAGTGATTTATCAAAGAATTTTATCCAAGGAGAGAGTTTGGATAAGATATGGATCAAGGTGAAATATAATTTCTTGAGAGAATAAAGATGGTGAGAATATTGATTAGAGAGATATCTAAGGCAAAGGACTAGTTAAAGAAGAAAAAAAGAGGGAAATCAGAAAAAAACAAATAGAGGAAGAATTTCACAAAGAAATAAATGAGATAAGGAAAAAAATAGCATCAATTTTATTCATGATTTAAAACATGAATAACCCATATAATGGGTTGTTGATAAAAAGGAAGGTAATATGGCCAATCCAAAAAATAAGAGAGAGGAGAAAAAGGATAAGGATGAGGATAACCTTAAGAAAAGATATCATAATGCAATGTAATAAAGAGGAAAATATCAAGGATAAAGAGCTTAAGAGGGAATGGAAAATGAGATAACATAAAGTAGCCACTCAATAGGCTAAGTGGCCACTTCTTTTTGCAATTAACATTGCTTTATATATTTTATTTGTAGAGAGACAAGTTGGTTATGTTGTTAAAGCCCTTGAGTCAAATAGACTCATGAATCATAGAAGAGAAGCACTTAAATTGGTGCATGATGAAGTTTTTGAGTCTAGGAGTAATCTCATTAGTATGAAAGATGGTAAGACCTTGGTACTTGAATAAGGCCAGGTGATGGAAGATAAAAAGGAAAAACTTAAAGGAATGAGAAAGTTAAATGGTAAAGGCTTTCATCTGGATAATAGTGATTTGGTTGATAGTAATAGAAACATGTTTGTTACTAATGAATATATCCTAAAGGAGATAGAAGATATTAATTAGGATACAAGTGAAATAGAGTTACTAGTAGAAAAACAAGATAAGGAATTTGTCTATGAGAGATTGAATTATTTGTAGACAAAAATAGCATTATTAGAGCATGCCATATATGATGAAGGAAATGCCAATGGATGTCTCAAAAAAAATAGAAGAAATTATTAGCTCACATGAGATAATTATGTCTCAAGGAGGAAAATTTTAAGTTGATAAGGTAGATAGTATAATTGAGAAGCAAGTATGGAAGTAAGAAGGATGGAGAGATACCTAAAGGTCTCAAATTTTTATGACTAATAGTTTATACTATGTATGTGTAGGTAGAGTAGATGAAGAATTAAAAGCTATTGAGAAGAGGGATATTAAAGGAGATAAAGTGAAAATAATACAAAGGGATATCCTAAATAAATAGGGTTAATATGTAAAAATATAAGAATGAAGAGAAGATGAACAAAGGACAAGGCATAACTTGGATAGAAAATACAACAAATAAGTAGAGACATAGGTGTGGAAATAAGGAACATGTCCACATATATGAATGGATAATTGAAAGAGGTTCACAAGGAATAATTTCAATAATCAAGGGAAACATCAAATAAAACCTTGAGAAGGATCTCATGAAATATTTTAAGCCCAGGAGTCTAATGTAAAAGCATCACTCCAAATTTGTAAATCTTGTAAATGATGAACTACATAGAGTCCTAGAAGTCAAATAAGGTTTATTGTAAAGTTGAAGTGTCTTAAGGTGTGATATGAAATTTAAAAAGTATTATAAACATTATAAAGCATGAAGAGTGTTAATAAACTCATGGAGGGGTGCCAAGTTATTAGAATCTTATCATAGACACTTGTAGTTAGTGCAAATGTTTTAACTCCAAAACTCTTATTTAAATATTTGAATTGTGAGACTTATAAGCCCTTATAAGTAGTATGAAGGGAATGTAATTTATATAAAGGTCTTGTGGACCTATTTTAAATATAAAATACTCACATGTAAATGTCTAGACACCTCAGTAACCCTATTGAAGGGTGATTTCTATGTTAAAAATATAAATTAAGAAAATTATATTTTGGGATCAATAAAGAAAGTTTGGTTATTATGGAAGATAGATAGGTATAGATTTTATAGGTAGAACTTGGAGGTATCCTAAAAATAGTCATGAAGGATATCAATAAATACATAGAAGTATATAAATAAAGTGTTGAATACATGGTTTGAGAAATGGATTAGAATGTATGGAGTCAAAGCATGTAGTGAAGATTCTTATTGGTCTTTGATAAGATTTTTGAATTGTGCCCTTCACTTCTATAATGTTCTGAAAGAATTTTGGTCTAGTTAGAATAGAATATGTATTTAATTTTTGAAAAAATATCTTGAATGTATCATGGAATCTTTCCAATAATAAAATCTTGAATATATCCCTTTATCAGAATAAATAAGAAACTAAGACCGAATGTGTTCAAGTTAGTTATTGCACTTAGGTCAGTAAATGATTATGTTTGAATGGTTGATGGTGTAATGAATGTGAATATATATGTTTTTCATAATACTTATATGTATATATATTAATTCATGATTCTCAGTTTGAAGCTCTAAGACTATGCAGGGGGGCATATTTATTTTGTGTAATATTTGACAAGAATATAATGTTATGAGGAGAAAATCAATATACATAAGTAGATTTTGTTTTAATGAATCATTGTATTTGTTTGAAGCCATATATATATATATATATATATAACAATAATAAATAAATGGATTTATTATTTTGATCAATGTCAAATCCATAGGATTCTTAGTATTTATCATTCTCTCTTTAGTCGATTGCATTCAACTATTAAGGCAAATTGAATTCTATCCATTGATAATATTATAGGTTTATTCAAAATTGATTGGGCTTGAGGTATTGAAAGAATTTGAATTTATTTATAATATGACCATCTAGATTGTGAAAGAAAATGATGAGAGGAGATATTATTTTAATTTTACTTTTACATGTCTAATGTGAAGGTTGAAATGTGATATTATTCAATTTATAAACAAAATTATAAGAAATTAGTGATCAATAATTTAAGAATAAAAATAAAGAATGCTCGTATATCATTTATGATCTCATTGGTATTAAAAGACCAATATATAAATGAGACATTTGTCATAAAGATAAGTGACAAAACAAATTATAAAAGAGAAATATTTGATAAATTATCAAAAAAATTATTAAAGTAATTTTTTAATAAGTGGACCATATTCTTCATCATCACAAAGAGTCACACGTAATAGATCAATATAAAAAATTATATTCTATTTATGGAACTTTGAGCTCCAGTGATATCTATCCCTCAAAACCTAGAGGACATAAAAGGATATGTGATGATTTTTAATTTTTATCACATTCAAAATTTTAGAGATCACATGAAAAATATAGTAGAAACATTATATCCAGTGGTGTACAAAGCAATCAATGACCAACCCATGTTAAGGTTATCTACATAAATGAGGAGATCATTCAAATAACTTAGGGATTATTGGATCTATATTGATCACAATGTTATTAGACTTGAGGGTACATTGGTGGCCCCATTATATCCACCTAGGATAGTCCCTAATAAGCTAACGTGGTAGGAGATAACCTATCAGTTGACTAAGAATGTTGATGAGAACTTTGGGAGGGACAAAATGTGAAAATATCACAAGACACCCATCAATATTGGAAGAGAACAATTCAAACATTAGAAATAATTGGTTAAGACCTCCCATTATAGAGATTATTTTAATTTTAGATTAGTGGAAAATAGATTTTAAGACCCTAGAGGGGTGATAGTACCATGTATGAATAGATTCAAAGGTAGGTTTAATAAGAACTATGGGCATAAAGAATATGGACATGATGTTGTTTTATTGAATGTTTTAAATGACTTAAAAGTATGTACAAACATGAGAAAGGTAGGGATGTCTAAGAGAATTACATAATTAATCCAATATGGTCCTTCCATCATGAACGATGATGTAAGCATTATATAGAAAGAAGATAAGGTCTAAGCCCCAGAATAAAAGAGTAACCATAGGAAAAACATGAGCTAGAGGAAGAGATTGATGAGTAGTTAAAAATAAGGGTCCTCAAGTACATACCAAATCCAAAATAGGTAGGGCAACATGTTCAAGATATAGGGGCACACTTAGTTCTAAAAGTCACATTTACATTTACATCATTAGTTTCCATAATTTCACCAGTTCTAACACTAGTTATTAGTCATCCACATTTTCCTACTATAGTGCACATTGTAATTATCCCTCTTATTGAAACTCAAACCAAAAGGTCTCTACCTATAACTTAGGATACATAAAAAGAGAGGCCTCCCAAATTAATCAGGTGGATCACTAGGGATCACCTAATTAGATACAAAAGATGAATATGTATAAGGTTACTTATTAGAACAAAATTTAAATGAGTTTGTAGAAAAAGGAAATCCAGAATAAAGTTATGAAGATGAACTAGAGGAAGAGGTTGCATTTGATGTTTTCCAAAAGGTCCCCATATAATAAATATTTGGAGCTCATATCCCAAGCCCTCATCATATTCTTAATTAATACCAAGATACTATGAAAACATAGGGTACAAAACCTATTATTACCCACAAACAAAGTAAAAAAATGCACTCCTAGTCCTCATGTTTAGGATAAAAAGAAAATAATAGCTGAAAAAGAAGACCAAGGTCCAATTTTAGATGAACCCACAAACTAAAAAGGTACATCAATAAACTCTCCAATTATTAAATCAATTAAATTAGTTGTCCTTATTGTGATTACTTCAATATTTACTACAATGACCTAGTACAAGTCATTGCTTCCCATATTTTTGCTATTGTCCAAAATGTTTTAGTTCTCCTTCCTATTGTTACAAATTCATTGAATTTATCAAGTACTTATGCCACTAATGTTTATACTATTTAAAATACTACATTATATATTGATTCATCATATTCTTTGGTAAACACTACTATTTCTACATCCATTGCACCATTTTTGCAAATAGTAACACATGTTTCTATGAAACAACTTATTTTTTTGTAACTAACATAGATAACATAGTGACTAGTTGACATTTTGAATATTTAGTGTCTCAATAATTTTTTTCCACACACCCATTACATACACACATTTATACTCAATTTGGGTATTTAATAACACATATTAATCATATAGAGTCATCAAGGGTCTTAGTATATAAGTCTTCCAATCTCATAATATATGTCTTCAAGACTCCTTAATAAACTAATATTTCTAAAGAGAAGATGGTCATTCCATATTTCCATTCATATCCCTCACTTGAACCCTTTACTCTTATGCTACCTCCTCAGATCCCTTCATCTCCTACCATCTCATCCCCTGCCTAGACCTCCTCTTAGGACATACTAGTGATAACTTCATAGATTCAATAGACAAAATCAAAGCAATTATCTAGACAAGACATGGTTATCCCTAAAGAGAAAAAATTAACTATTTAATTTTATGAAATTTAATAAAAATGACCACTAGAAGAAAGCCAATTAAATTCATAAGAAAAGATCTTCTCATTGACTAAAAAGAGGAAAACTAGGCCTAGAAAGATGAAAAAATCTAAGAAGATTCCATCTCAATGGTCAATTCCACTAGTGGAGTTTTGAAGAATTTTTTTCAAGGATTACCACATACCAATAAGATATTAGAGGAACAAGGAAAAATAAAATCCCCAAAGACATATTGGATAATGTGCATAGTTCAACTAAGACTCTTTATAACATTATATGTTTATATGTCAATCTAAAGTAATGTCATAACCATAATGGGAAAAAGTGGTAAATTTTCACGAATCTTTGAAAATATTTGACACAAAATTACATTTCATAGGTAAATAAATAAGATAAAAACCATATCTAGATATTAATTACTACAACTTCTAAATATAACTTTCGCACAAAACTATGTGAGCAATAAGAGGATTCATCTCATTGAGTGGCATAATTAGATGCAAGAATTGGGTGGGAAATTAATAAGTCAAGATAATAATGACACATAAATAATTAGAGATATGTACATAGCTAATATATATACACCATTAGGGAAAGTGGTAACAAAGCCATTTTTCATTTATCTACTTCAAATTGCTAATAATAGTTTCAAAGCAAAGGTTGATAATACAACTTTAAGGAGTAGTGATCAAGTTATGCAACTGATCACCTTTGTTAAATATAAAGTATCAAAAGTAGAGGCATTAAATTTATCCTTTAATAATTTTTGGGATTACACATGAAATTGATGAACAAGATCCAGGTTTTATTCAAGCATCTAATCATCAATTTTGAAGTCGTAGAGCTAGATTTTACAACATGCATGGCTACATAAAATAAAATAAAGGAGAAAGAGCAATTAGCTACCTAGGTTGGAGATTCATATATATAAAATCAATCATAAATAACTACATATTCTTATCCTACATAAATGATAGTCTATACTCCAATAGGAACCTATTTTCCATAGTTGTTTTCAGTAAATATCCTTTACATGCTTAGATAAGATAAAATTTAGTGAAGACTACAGTTGCATCTTTAGTCACTAAAAAACTTTATGGTCAATTGATGAAGGTTTTATGCACACTATAGCCTTAATGAGGTAGCCTATAACATTTTAGGATCTTAATGGAGGTAAACTCCACTCCAGGGCATGAGTTATAGGTATGTGATCTATTACAACCTATTGATGGAATAATGAGTAGGGCACATAGGTTGTTGACAAGGTTTATTTTGGATGGAGGTGTAGTTACTCAAATGGTAGTGAATATTTACTTGATTTGGATGGATGGTTGGTTGTTTTAGACACCTAAAACTAGTTGTTGATAACCTCTAATCAAGTTTTTGGCTAGTTTCTATCTAAAATGCACAATTTGGCCTAAAAATACTAAAACACACAAAATGATATATTCAAGTGCCAATTTTGTCTAGGGTATCCCTAAATGGGGTAATGTAATTTATGGTCCAATTAAATTTTATCATTTCATTTCAAGTCAAAATGCTAATTTTGCACCTAGGTGCTCTGGATTGGTCTTTCTTATCAAATCTTCTGCACAAGATGTGTGCCTTTATTATTTGTTGTTGGAAACATCTTAAATGGGATTGCACATATAAAACATCTAATGTGGACTTCTAATTCCAATCTAGTCAATTTTTTTACCAATAACAAGGCATTCTAATTAATTTGGGTAATTTGTGCATAATGTGCCTAAACATGCTTAAGAGCTACGTAACCCAAATCAAGGCCTAATAAAAAATTCCATTAAAACTTGTTGAATAATTTGTTTTGGAAATGAATATTGAATATCTACATCATCAAATGACCTCATTTATTGGGAATACATCCCTAGGCCATAAATGCCACAAATATCAAGATTCATGCCTCCCATGCCTCATCAATGCCTTTCATGATGCCCTCCATGACTCTTAATTTCCCCCTCTTCCAATGTCATGATGAGGATAATTACAAAATTAATTCCAAAAATTTAATTAATCCTAAACCATGCATCTCAATCTTGAGATGTATGGTTGAGGTTGATTTTGATCAAATCCAAAAATCTATAAATAGGAGGCCTCAAAACATCATTTCTAGGCTTAATTTGTGTAAAGTTATAATGCAAGATTGGTTCCAAAAGCTTCATGCAACTAGTGTTATAATGATAAATTGATTCCAAGCCAATCCAAGCCATAAGCCAAAGGTTCCAAGAGGAGCTGAAGGTAGCCACACTCCATTGAAGAAGACCTCTTGAAGCACAAGCCAAGTAAGCCACCTTTACAAAGGCATTTAGAGCATCCAAGGAAGGTGAAAGGAGTTCTTGTGTTTTCATTCCTTGATTTTTAGTTTTGCTTATCATTTTATTTTGTTAACTAAGATCTCCCTAGTGTCTAGACCTTTAGATGTTATGTTATTAGTGTGTTTGTTTCACTATGTTTTTATTTTGGAACTAACACCATACTAACCATCCTCTCTTGAGTCAAATTCCTAGATCACATATGGCACACCTAGTGGAACTAGATGAATCTTACACCTAAAAGAGATCCTTTTGAAACTTCAAAAAATTCATTTAAGTCTTTAAAAATTTTACAAATTGATTTTCTAACTTTATTTTGCCATTTTTGGTTGTCAAAATTTTTACATAGTAACTGATGTCAATAGAAATACTAACATCAATTACTTGGCTTAATCGACGTTGGTTAGCAAAACTGACATCAATCAGATCTCAATTGGATGTAACCAATGTTGATGGTATTGACTGATGTTGATCACTATGTTTTTCCAAAAACATAGACCCAATACCTTTTTCAAATTTTATTGTTTTAAACTCAAAAGAGCTTCAAAGCTAAATGACATGTTAACAATTTTATTGTAGGACCAAGCGGGATATTTGTTCAAAACATGTTTAAATAAATTTTGCATACTTAAAATTTGATTAAGAACTTTGTTTTAGTTCTTAAAAAATAATTTTAGGTATTTTTGGTGAATTTTTTTAAAGTTTAAAACTAAGACAAAGGGGTCAAATGAACACCACCAAACATTTCATTTGGGTTTTAAAATTAAACATACTTATCAATTCTTGTTTACAATAGTTGTTTAATTAGATCTTGTTTGGAAAAAAGAGGTATGTTTGATGTATGCTCTTCCATTTGTCCCTTATAGGGAACATTTGGAATTAAAAGTGCCATTCCTATTGCAAAGTAGCCTAGTCCAAGGCTTAGAAAGAAAGTCATCTAAATCACTCCCCAAAAACTCATCAAAGTTTGGATGATCTTGAAAATGACCCTAAAGTCTTTATATTTTCATGCTTTCTTTATTTTTATGCATATTGGCTTACGAGGGGGACTTCATCACCTCCCACAATTTCTTTAGGGAAGCTTTGACTCAGGGTTTCATCTCCTAACATTGACTTCATTTGAATCTTTTAAAGTTGCACATGGGATGTAGTGGAAATTTAGACATTGCATTACAGTGAGAAAATAGAAGGATGTAGTGGTTTTAAAAAGGACTAGACCTTTTTACAACAAGCTAAGTGATACAGACCCAAAATCTATGCTTTTATTTTGCATTGTTTGGCATGAAAGTCATTGTGTAATTGATTCCCCTAAATCATTCAGAAACTTGTTAGATTTTAGACAAATCCCCAATTGTTGCGGAAGTATTATTGGTTCAAGGTGCACCTCAAGGACCATGTTGCATTAATATCATTTGAGAGAAGGGGGGGTGTAAAAAACCTACTATATAATTCACATTTACTTTTAGATGAACACTTAAAATCCTCTCAAATGATATATAATGATGGATTCTAATAGTACCAAACAACCTTGTTAGTTTAGGATTTAAGGGTGTTTAATTAGTTGGTCTTGTCCTAGATTAAAGTCTTGTTTGGAGTCAAAACTTAGTGTAAATAAATAATCCAAACCAAACACATAGTCCAAATTTTCCTTTGAACAAAGAGGCATTGTGTTGTCTATATGAGATCATTAATTTGCCTTGTTCAAAGTTCATCAAAATCTTGAGAGTCATATCATCCACTTTGGCATAGTTATGTTACCTAATTGAGTCTAGACCTTTACCTAAATTTAATAAGTCCTTCACTTATAATCTAAATTTGGAATTACACCTTTACAAGTTCATAGGGTTGATGTGTTAAGTGGGTTCTCCATTTAAAATAAACTTGAGGGAACTTAGGTTTAATTTCCAATTCAAGTTGAAGGCCATTTAAGACTCATAATCATTATCATCACTTGATAGACTTAAGCCATTTTTTGCTAAACACTTACACTTTAAGTCTACATACCACAAAATATTGAGTTAAGAATGGTAGTGTTATGCTATCAAAATTATGGAAAAATGTATTTTCCCTAGAGAGTCTTTGAAACAAACTTTTTTATCATACCATCTGGATAGTATAGCATTATTATGCTACCTAAATCATTTCAAAATTTGTTTCATAGACCCTCTTGCATAGAGTTCCAATTTTTTCCTACAGAATCAGACTAATCCAAGTGTACTTTTGATCTTTTATCTAAAGCATAGTTATACTGTTCACCTTTTTCTAACCTATTTTTCAAAAGAACCAAGTCTTATACCACTATTTTTAAGAAAATAAACTATTGCTAAAAGTGCCTTTTATTTCATACCTTATACCTAGTTAACCAAGTTCATGTCCAAGAATCAAATGCCTAGTGTTTGTTAGAAGTGTTTAAAATCCATTAGATTAAAACTTTCATCTATTTTAAAAGTCTAGATTTTGATGCCATCTAGCCAAGAGTCCTAGCACATGCCTTATTTGAGCCTAGCTTTTGATGCCACATTTGGCCAAAAGACCTAGCAACTTTGAAATTCCTAGATAGACTGATTTGAAACACTTCAAACTTAGAGTTTGGCATTTTGATTTTTTGGTCCATTTACTTGCTTACCTTTGTGTGAATAGTGAAACATTAGATACTTCATTCTAGCTTATTTCCTCAAAAATATTTGTATAAACCTTTTGATCTTGTTGACAAATCTAGACCAAGTTGAAGGCATCATTTTTTTTAGATTTTGTCCATTTTGGAATTTGTATAACTCTTTAACCTTTTATCTCAAAGCATTGACTCTGGATCCCAACATGTATTCCTACACTCATAGTAGACTTATGTATAATATAAGGATTAGTAATGTAGTTGTGTAGGAAGAAATGGTGCAAAAACCCTATGTGGATAACATTGCTTATGAGATGGATTATTATCCCTCTTATAATACTCAATTAGGGGCACAAAGCCAAGATCTATTAGCTAACTATCTAGTTAACACACTACCTTAATAAGAATAGGACCAAGAAAAAATCGTGTAATACCTAGCTACAATACCTACAAGGGAGGAGGTAGTTCTTCAATAGTCATATTCTATTAATATAGCTTCCATGTATGATCCATTTTTTTTAGTGACATTTATTAGATAACAAAGATGAGATTTTGGTTAGGGCCATAGAGGTAGGGGCTAAGTTTCTAGTAGACTTCCCCCATGAAAATTTACCAAGTCTAGTAAGAGTGCCCCACAATATCATTTATAATCAACAAGATTCTTCTAATAATCCTATGGCTCTAGTCCAAATAACGTACCAAGACCCCAATATATCCAATCAAGGCAAAAACATCATGGAAGATCACTTTAACCAAATGCAAATAGCATACCAAACCTACCTAAATTTAGCACATGATTTCAATCAGATGAACATTTTAAGTAAGCCTCTCATTGACCTAGTTCCTTTAATAGGAGTGTTGATGGAATTAAATGGACAATAAAATCTAAGTTTTGACCCATTTATACAAACCACTTCTATAAATAACTTGATACATATACTAGTTATTGAAGAAGTGTCTTTGGCTTCTACACTAAATAGTGAGCTAAACATAGTAGACAATGTGTAAATAGTGTCCAATCTTGATCAAAGTGGTACTAACACACAAACAAATAGCCAAAAACATGTGCCTATAGTTAATCCCATGAGTAAATCATCATACCAAGGAATAAGAGTTTCTGAACCCCAGTGTCAACTAGCCAATTCTTCAAGTGTATAACCTACAGGATTAGATAGTCAAATAATGACTAATATCACACCTCAATGATAGAATGTGATGAATCATATTCCTCCTCAATAAGTATCAAGTAGTATTTCACAAAAATAGACACAACCTAGTATATCAATGCAAAAAAGGATGAATACATTACAACATCAACTAAGGGCAACTAATATTCCACCTCACTAGGTAATGATGAACATACATTTTTAATCATAGACTAATATGCCAATCCAAAACCTAGAAATGACTAGTTATCAACATGTAAATATTGGTCAATGATGGATGTTGAATTGATAACCTACTTTCACTTCCTCATAAGGATTTTTGAAACAAGGAGGTCCTCATGTTTCTCAAGTACTTACTATAAAACCATTGGTTCAAAATGTACCACACATATAGAGACAAGGTCTTGATCCACAAGTTCTCACTCAATAGCAAGGTTTGATTAGTTGATAGCATGTCCCTTTTCAACCACAACAAGCACATTATAGTTATATCCCTTCATCCCAACCATAAAATCCTCCAGGTCAAACCTTTATCACTAAACCAAACTATAATATCACATAACCAAATGTGCAATTTCAAGTACATCCTAATCCATGTATGCATATTATTGGTCCATTCCCCAACCAAACCAATCGACCCCAATAGGTGTCTCCATCATACCCTAGTCAAAGCGTCCCACTTGTGACCTCTCAACCATTTACCCAAACCAATATTCTCCCTCAAATCAATGTCCCTTCCAGTTTCCTCTCCCAAAAATTTCAATAAATGAAGGATGTAATTACTGTCATTCAGGTGGGGATGCAAACTAAAAATTTAAAATTGATTGTATGTTCCTATCCACTCAATATGGAGTATTTGTAGATACCATTTCCTCTAGGATATTAACCACCAAACTTTAATAAATATAAAGGGAAGGGTGATCTTAAGGCTCATTTGACCAATTTTTTTGTCACATGTCAACCAGTGGCATATAACAATATATACCTTTTGCTTTCTTTTCTAAGGAGCTTGGATAGACAAGCCTAGGAGTGGTTTTTAAAGTTTCCCAAGAATTTAGTAATAGACTTTGATGATCTTTTTGATAAATTTGTACAACACTTTTCCTATAATATCGACCATGAGATTTCATTAGTATACCTAACACAAGCAAAGTAAAAAGCTAGGGAGAGTTTTGCAAGTTATTTATAATGATAGAGAGCCCTTACAAGCTATTTCACCAATAGTTTACCAGATAAATAATTAGCTATTGTGTTTACTAAAAATTTTCACAATGAGATAGTCTATCATCTAGAATTATAATGTGCACATACATTTAAAGAGACCATTGATAAAGGTTTGTTAATAGAGTGAGTGCTCATCAATAAAGGAGTCATCAAACTTAATTCTACCAATCAAGGAAATAGCAAAAAACACCATCATAATCAAGTGTAAGCATCACAACTGACATAGGTCAATAATCAAGAAAGACCAAAGCAATTCAACAAAAATAGGAATAGTGTGGGAAATTGAGTAACTAAATATCATCATGTGTAAGATGTGCAAACCTCATATGCACCACATTTTTAGCATAATATTACAAAAAACCCTCTTTAACCAATACCATAAGTGCAACAACCAAGACCTGCATGACAAATATAATAACATTTACCATTGTAAACCCCTTCTCCTAGGACAACCATGCCTACATGTTATGTCTTTAGTGACCTAGGAGAACCTATTGAGTTTATATTTCACAATATTTCTACTACTAACTTGATTAGTTGGCCTATACCAAAATATTATTTGTAAGTCATTTATTATCCTTATTGGTACCATGAAAATGAATTTTAGGACTATCATCGGGTCAATGGGCATAATCTATGAAGATGTGTCCAAATCAAACATTTAATTGAGAATATATTGGAGAATGGGGAGATAAAATAGGATAATGGTGCTTCCACTTCTAATCAAAATCTTGGGATCTATCAAAACACCTTTCCCCAACATAATAATCAATAGTAGCAAAATAATAAGCAACAATAACAACAACAACAAGTATAACAACAAAATTAGTAGTATCAAAATCAAAGGCTGAACTAGCAGAATCAATAAAATCAATAATAGAATATATAATAACAAAATAATGGACAAAACCAAGGTCAAAATGGTAACCAACAAACCTACCATGTAGTTGCACATGACTACAACAAGGTTGTAGGTCATATTGCATGGGGTAGCATTAATACCATATCCATTAATCCTAGACCAAGCACTAATCAGCCTAGACCATTGCTAAATAATACTATCTAGCCAAATTACATGGATAATCCTTATTTGACCTAGGAGTGCATATAACAAACCAAAAAACTAGGAATTCCACTTTTGGATCTTAGAATGACAACTTATTTCTTCCACATGACCACATGTAAGTGCATCAACAACTAAGACTTGTCCAATTTGGTCCCATATCATTTCCAACATAAGTTAGAAATAATGTTCTAGTATTTAATACTGATTATGCAATCAGAAGTTAGAGGTCAAAAATTACTATCCTAGGCCCATAACCATATGCCACTTTACCTGTCATCTAACCAACCATTCAGCCTCAAAATAAACCATTCACTATGGACCAAGACAAGAAGTTTTATATTATGGAACAATTATAGAAGACACCAACATAAATTTCTATTTTAGATTTGATACGAATGTCAATAATACACAAAAACATCCTGAATTAGTTTTTGATCCAATCCACTATTGCTAGTGACATATCCCTTGATAAATTTCAAGCTTTGGTTGGACACCTAGCTCCAACCCAGCAAGTCACATTCAGCCAAAGTGATATGTCTTACCTTAGCCCACTCCATAATAACCCATTATACATATAAGTTTGTATCAGATGTCATAAAGTCAAATGTGTCCTTATCGACAATAGATCTAGCCTCAACATAGTGTCCCTCAAACTCATCAAGATTCTTGGGTACATAATGATGGATCTCCATCCAAAAATAATAACTATCAAAGCCTATGATAATCAGGAAAGAGAATTACAAGGCACCATCAATTTTCCAATTATCATTAGGATTTTTACCCATGATACACTTTACCATGTCATGGATCTTGAGTTATCATAAAATATACTTCTAGATAGGCCTTGGTTACATGAGATTCATGCAGTCCCATCAACACTGCACCAATGTATCAAGTTTTCCCACTCAGTGATGGAGGTGAGTATTCTAAGAGATTTACACTCATATGAACACTAAAAGCATCTTGAGGCCAAGTTTCAAATCTATAATTATTAGTACCACATGAATCCAAGTTCCAAGTAGGATAAAAGAAAGGCTATAATTATTGATCTTTCACCAGATAATTGCATAGATCCTAATACCTTGGATTACCTTTCCCACGTGTCACATCTTAATGCTTCCAATCATTTCACCATTTCAGATAATAGACCAGGAAAATATGTGACCCATGATACATTTTATATCACCAATCTTCTTTACAATCTAAAAAACTTTGGGTGACCTAAAGTTATTCCACATATGCATTGGAAAAAAATGAACAAAGACGAGGGCCCTATCACATTTTTACTAGCATCTAGCCTATGCCCTAACCCTCTTGATGGGAATTAATCATGGTTATATAATGATGACCAAGCTAATTGTTATAAAAATGCAAAGTATCCTATTCCCAATAGGATCAGGGAGCATCATAATTATGAAGGAAGAGGCCTCAAACTAAATCAATAGGAACCATCGAGCTGATTTCCATGACTAAGTATGAAAAAACTTATGGACTTGGATTTAAACCATCTGGGGGTAACCCCACATACTTTATTCAAACTCCATCACTAGTGACTAGTGATGATGATGTCGATAGTGAAGCAAGTCTAATCATAACTTTACCTTTGATAAGCTAGTTGAAACCAACCTATTTGATTACAATGCCATTTTTACCCTTACCCAATATGTTCATCACAATCCATTTCCATTATATTATCCCTAACTGATAGATTGGGACCAACAAGAATCCAGTCTGTCGATTGATGAGTTCTAAAATGATGAGACATTCTATGATTTATTATGCCTTAGAGACAATGTTCCATTGGGAGATCACAAATAAATATTCTCAATCACATTAGATTATGTAGCCTATTTTAGAGAGCAAGTAAACACCCTTAGCTAGAAATAAATAAGTAAAACATTGAGGTCCCAAAATGATAACCTCTTTGAGGTGCTTTTTGACTAGAGAAAAAGTAAAGATAAAGGCTAGTCTAGTGGTGAAAACCTATTTTAGGCACCATTAGATGGGGGTGTTCATTTTTATTTGAATTTAGATCAAGAGACCACCAATGATGAATTTACCTAAAGATCTAATTTTAGTTTTGAGCAAAAACAAGTATTTGATTAAATTCTCTAAGAATTTTTGACTATTTTTGTTACAAGGCCAAATATACCATTAAGAGACTTAGATTAATCATGCTTAGGATAAGTTTAAGAGAAATTACTAATAAAGGATCCCTACATATTCCAATTGTTCAAGTCATTGCCTACTATCCTAGAAGATGGTTTTACCCTTCTAGTTGAAGACACAACATAGGTAAACATTAGGACTCCATAAGACCTAAAATGGATAAAATTAGGTTTGTGTCTCACTGAGGAGGAATGTGACCTCTTTACAAATATATTGAGAGAGTTTTTGGACATTTTTTCATGGGCGTATTTTGACATGCTAAGATTAGACCCCACCTTAGTTCTACACCACCTTATGGTTAATACTGATGCCAAACTAGTAAAACAAAAGTTATTTAAGATGCATCCTTGCATTACTATATTGGTAAAGAAAGAGTTGGAAAAACTCTTAAAAGTAGGATGTATCTGATCTATTAACTACTCATAATAGATCTCTAATGTAGTACCTATTAACAAAAAGCCTGAAGGAATAATAATTTATATTGATTTTCAAGACATCAACAAAGCATGTCCTAAATATGATTTTCCATTACCTAATATTGACATGATCATCAACTCCATGATAAGTTATGAAATGATTTCACTCATGGATGGCTTTTCAAGATACAATAAGATCAAAATAGTCCTAGAGGATCATCATAAAACATCATTCACCACTCGATGGGGAACATTTCACTATTAGGTGATGTCATTTGGCCTTAAGAATGTGGGAGATACATATCAAAGAGCCATGACTATCATATTCCATGATATGATGCATGATATATTTTAAGACTATGTCGATGACATATTAAGAAAATTCAAGACCAGGGCTGACCATCTAGTAGTGTTGCATAAGATATTTGAAAGACTACGAGAGTAAAAAGTCATACTAAATCAAAATAAATGTGTGTTTGGTGTAACTTAAAGCAAATTAATTGGCTTCATCATGTCTTATAGAGGTATTGAATTCGATCTAGCTAAAGTCCATGTTATAATCAAGATGCCACCACCAACCAATTTGAAACAACTCTATAGTTTATAGGGTAAGATCTAGTCCATCTGATGCTTCATCTCTTAGTTAAAAGATAAGTGTCATCCATTTACACACCTTTTGAAGAAATAAGTTGCATTTCATTAGGATGATCACTGCCAAATTTTTTTTTGACAACTCAAAGATTATCATGTAAATCCACCTATTTTATTACCCCCTATGCCAAAAAAGTCATTATTTTTATACCTATTAGCTATTATTCATACCCTAGGGGCATTCTTGGCTCAACATGATGACAATGTAAAGGAGCATGTTGTTTACTACCTAAGTTGTACCTTGGTTACATATGAACATAACTATTCACTTGTTGAAATTTTTTGCCTAGCCATGATTTTTATAGCTCAAAAATTGTATCATTACATGTTGAATAATAAAACTATGGTCTTTTCAAAGGTAGATCTACTCAAATATCTACTATCTAAAATAACTTTGCAAGGTAGAATGACTAAATGGATCATGCTTCCCAATGAGTTTGACATAGAGTATGTCAATTAGAAAATAATAAAAGGACAAGTTTTCATGTAGATCAACTTGTTGAAGCACCTTTCATAGACACCATCATGACCATCATGGACAAACCCCTTGAGGAGTAGCCCTAGAAGCTGTACTTTGATGGTTCATTCACTGCACATGGATTAAGGGCAAGCCTATTATTTATTACAGCACAGGGGGATCTAATCCCTAAATCATTTAGAATTAGCTTTCCTTGTATAAACAACATGGTTGAGTATGAATCACTTATTGTAGAACTTTGACAAGTAGTACAGTGGAATATATCTCATCTCTATGTTTTCGATGATTCTCAGTTAATCATCAATTAGGTTATGAACCATTTTTAGACCAAATATGACAAGTTGGTTCCATATAAAGACATAGTCAATGCTCTTAAAAATCAAATTACCAACATTTAGTTTGAGCACATACCAAGGACTAGTAACAAAACTATAGACGTCATGGCTACTATTGCCTCATTGATTCAACAAATAGATAAACGTAGAGAGTATCAGTTCTTTGTCAAAAATTTGTCAGCACCGGCTCATGAACCTTCAATCATTGCCATGATTTATGATATTGTTGGTATAAATTCTATCTAGTACTTAGACCTTTACAAATATCTTTATGACCAAGTTATTCCACCTAACCTATCTCAAAAACAAACCAAATCGTTAATTCATCATTCCACTTGTTATACTTTACTTGGATCTACTCTTTACCATCATAGTTTTGATGGAACTCTGCTTCATTGTTTAACTTTGGTAGAGTCTACATTAGCATTAAGAGAAGTTCATGAAGGAGTATGTGGAGCTCATTATAGTGAGGTAGTCCTATTCAAAAATCTCTTATATATTGTCTATTATCGGCCTAAAATGGATGTAGATGCCACTACATATGTAAAGAAATGTGACAAATGTCAATAACATGCTAATTTGATTCATGCCCCAACAAAAACTTTGAAATTGATGTTAAAACCATGGCCATTTTCTACATGGGGACTTGACCTCATTAGGAATAGTAACCCCACTTCATCTAATGGCCATAAACATATTGTTACCACCACCGAATATTTCACTAAATGGGTTGAAGCTATACCCTTCACTTATGGGACTGGAAAGCAAATTTACAAATTCATCTTCAATAATCTAATCTACCACTATAGTATCCCTTCAGACATTATATTTGATAATAAAGGATCATTCAAGAAAAAAAGATGTAGACCAGCTATGTACAAAATATAACATCACCCAACATTTTTCTACAATAGATTACCCTCAAGGTAATGGCCAGGCTGAGGCATCCAACAAAACCATTATCAAAATTCTCAAAAATATTTTCAATGATGTTAGTCATGATTGGCAACTCTAGATATTCCATTCCCTTTGGGAATATCGTACCAATCATCATACCCCCAAAGGATCCACTCCATACTCACTTATTTATGGTATTGAATCCATCCTTCCCATTAAGGTTGAATTGCCTTCATTATGCATCTCTTTTAAGCATGTTCTAGATGATCATGACTATTAAATAGTTCGCTTGCAAGAGCTAGATTTACTTGATGAAAAATGCATAGCCACAATCAAAAATATTCAAGCATACTAGAATCGACTCATAGGCCATGACAATTATCATGTAAAGTATCAAACATTTGAAATTGGTGATCTTATTCTCAAAGAAAATCAAAATAATAACATAGATGAGAAGAAACATAAAGGGAAATTCAAACCAAACTAGATAGGGCCTTTTTTCATCACTACAGATTATGGATTAAGAGCATACAGGTCTGCCACACTAGATGGTGACAAACTTCCAAAGCCAATGAATATTATTCATCTCAAGCAATACTATGCTTGAATGTTAAGGTGCATTGTCTATAAAATACCATTTTAGTTATACCATTTTATCACTATTCTTCTTTATACACATACCATTCTTATCCATCCTTTTTTCTATATCCCCTTTCCATTTCCTACCTATCGACCCAATGTGTTCTAAAGCCTAGCCCATTTGACCTTGGTTTTTGTCATTCATTACATAGTTTTAGCATTGAGGTGTCTGATAAGTTCATCAATTATTTCAACTATTTCAGATAGGGATTGTATCTTGGGATAGTGTGATAGAAATTTTGGTATTTATATCCTTCATTTTTTAGTCATTTATTACCACCAATCTTGCTAATGATTATAACCACCTTTGGGAAAATTAGTACTATTTATCTATGCCATTGTATCCTAGTTATAATTGCCTATGGGTAAACAAGGGGCCACACTAAGCCTTGACATACCAACTTACTACTTTGTATGCCAAACTATGTCTTTTTACCAATTGTGCCTATTTTATTTGAATTGACTACTGCACTAGTCAAATTCCTCTACTATAAAGGTGTAGTTATAATGACTTGAGGTCCTATTCTAGGATTATGTAGGCAGTGCTCAATACTGGTTGAGGTTAGCTCAGTCACCCTTTCCACACTCTAACCATTTTGTGAGCAACCTAAGCCATGATTTCACCATTTTTTGAGTAACCTAAGCCATGATCTCATCATTTTGTGACCACCCTAAGCCACACTCTCACCATTTTATGAGTAACCTAAGACACATTCTTGTTGTTTTGTGAGCTTGAACCATTTACTATCTCATCATGCTTGATTTAGTTTTAACACTCCAAAACACTTCTAAAAACATTTCAAAAAATCATTAGAAAAGAATAAAAACATTAACCACTTCTTTGCCTTTAGGATTCTATGAACCCTTACTAAGTTACAAGCAAATCACTTATCATTTAGTTTCCCCATCCTTTTTGGATTTTTTCTCTCATGCACTTTCTATTTTTCAAGATAATTCCTATTCTTCTATCACATCCATTCTATTTATTTTCATCAATTATCACATTATTCCCATTCCCTAGGTGAACTACATTTGGCCTAAAGTTTTTAATTATATATTACATCAATGAAACTATGTAGGCATCATCTACTTGCCTAGTGCATATGGAGACAGCTCAACCACCCTCTTCCTTTTCTTTTATTGTGTTTATTTGTTAAGTTGTCACCTATTTTCTAGGGGCAATGTTCGTAGGGTTTCTATTGCTTTGTTTATTTGTCTATTTCTACTTATTTAGTTTGTTTGTTTGCCTATTTATTTTCTTTCAAGCATTGTTGCCTTGATTTAGTTTATGTGTGTTCATTAGGTGATTCATTGTTCACACTTACACTTGAATCCATCCTTACTCATATGTTTACATTGTAATCATGTTTTTTTATCATTGGTGCATTATTTTCGATTGAGTATTGGATTATGGGAGTCAGACCTTATGCGTATTTGGCCAATCACTTATGGTGTTCTATCATAAATCCTACCATCACATGCTATAACAAACCTCATCTTTAAGAAGTCTATTCAGTTATGGTGGCATCTCTTCAACACTAACATCCTGATTCACTCCTAATCATATCCCAAATAGAGTAATTAAGCACTCAAGAATTTCAACCTTTATTAGTTCAGATGAGTATCTCCCTAATAGTAGGTTGTTCTAATTAATCATTACCATCTATCTTAATTTATCATCATCCTTATCCAATTTTATCATGTTTTCCATAATCAACATCCAATTCTTATAACCACCTATGGGCAAATCATTGCACACCATCCAACCTACATTTCTCATTGATCATAACTACCTTTGGGCAAATCGTTATGTTGTCATCACTTTACTCTTTTTGTCTATACAAGGGCATGTTATTATATTATTTATCTATCCTAACTAGGGTAGCTCCATTTTCTCAATGATTATAACTACCTTTGGGAAAATAATTATGTTATAATACCACATTACTACTATCAGGCTACAATGCTTATAACCACCTTTGGGAAAACCATTATGGACCATACCACTTGCATTCTCAATGAGTTTGAATAATTTTTCAATATCATTATCTTTTCACCCCATCATATTTCCTCTCTTTGGTCCCCTCATTTCACTTCTTTCTTTTTGAGGGACCATTTGCTAACCTCCGTGTACCAACCATTCCCTCAAGGGGACATCATATAGTTAGTTTATCATCATTGTAGTTGTAGGAATATGGGACATTTTAATTCTTTGAGAAGATGTTACTATGTTTATAGCTTACAATGCCTTCCCAAATAGGGGAAAATTGTAGACACCTAAAACTAGCCATCGATAACCTCTAATAAGGCTTTTGGCTAGTTTCCATTTAAAGTGCACAATTTGGTCTAGAAACACTAAAACACACAAAATGATGTGAAAATTATATATTAAAGTGATAATTTTGGCTAGGGTATCCCTAAATTGGGTAATTAAATTAATGGGATAATTAACTTTGATCAATTCTTTTCGAGTCAAAATGCCAATTTTGCACTTGGGTGCTCTGGATTGATCTTTCCTATCAAATATTTTGCACAAGATGCATACCTTTATTATTTATTGATGTAAACATCCTAAATGGAATTACAAATCCAATTAATCTTATGTGGACTTATAATTCCAATCTAATCAAAATTTGGACCAATAATAATGCATTCTAATCAATTTGGGTAATTTGTGCACAATGTGCCTAAACATGCTTAAGAGTTAATTAATTCAAATCAAGGCCTAATAAAACATTCCATGGAAACTTGTTGAATAATTTGTTTTGGAAATGAATATTGAATATTTTCATCATCAAATAACCTTATTTCTTGGGAAGACATCCCTAGGCCATAAATGCTACAAATATCAAAATTCATGCCTCCCATGCCTCATCAATGCCTTTCATGATGCCCTCCATGCCTCTTGATTTCCCATTATTCTAATTTCATGATGAGGATAATTACAAAAATTGAATTAATCCTCAACCACACATCTCAATTTTAAGATGGATGGTTGAGGTAAATAATGATCAAATCCAAAAATCTATAAATAGGAGGCCTCACAACATCATTTCTAAGCTTAATGTGTGAAAAGTTATAATGTAAGATTGGTTCTAAAAGATTAATTAAATTATTGATATAATTCTAAATTGATTCCATTCCAAACCAAGCCACAAGCCAAAGGTACCAAGAGGAGATGAAGGTAGCCACACTCCATTGAAAAAGAACTCTTGAAACACAAACCGAGAAAGCCACCATTACAAAGGCATTTGGAGCATCTAAGGAAGGTGAAAGGAATTATTGTGTTTTCATTTCTTGATTTTTAGTTGTGCTTGTCATTTAATTTTGTTAACTAATCTCTCCCTAGTGTCTAGGCCTAGAGATGTTATGATATTAGTGTGTTTGTTTCACTTTGTTTTCATTTTGGAACTAACACCATACTAACCATCCTCTCTTGAGTCAAATTCTTAGATCACAGTTACTAATATAGAGTGGGTAGGTCTCAAAACAAGCTCAGAAAGGAGGGAAGAGTAAAGCAAAAAATAAGGATTATGTGGTTTTTAGGAACTACTTCCCTAGATGTTTTCTAAAAGTACAAGTGCTCTAAGAACCTATGCCTATTGCTAGTATCAATTTCACACACATAGTCAAACACAAGTAATAATTGTAAGGAAATAAATATGTAGGAATTTCATAGGCCTCAAACAAAGGTTTTTCTTTTTAGATCAGCTATTGCACACCCTTAATCAAGATATTATGGCTTAAGCTAGTGAAGTATCTGAGGTAGCTGATGTACACACATAAAAAAATACATCCAAGAAAACACTCATAAAGAATCAAAATTATGAATTGAATTGAATTTCACTTATCTTAAACAATATATTTACTAATATTTCAACAACTATTTCACATCTATAGATTATTACATCAATCAAAATAATCAAGAATCTATTCACAACTTTTTCACACTAAGGATTATTGAAACATACAACCAAATAAAGTAACAAATAATTACATATAAATTGGAAATAAAATAAACAAACATATTCATTGATGATCAAAATTTATGTTGTTCCTGTATTCAAAATTCTCTAACAAAAAACCAAGTTAGATTACAATTGGTTTTATAAATCTGGGGAAGGGGTCACCTCATCCTCTAAGTTCATGCAAGGTCATTACATGTGGTAGTCAAAACATGAGTTCTAACTATAGTTCAAGACCATATAAAATTTTATTTATAGTTATCAATTTAAAATAGACTTTATAAAATTTATGCAACATGTGTATGTGTATAAAGACAAAGGCATTTTTTTGTAATTATATCTCAAACTACATGCAAAGTACAAATATATGCATTATTTTACTAAAATTATATGTGAGAATAACTTGTTGATAATTTTAGATTAACCACCTTTAAATGGAACTCAAGAATGCATCAAAGATAAGTATTTTTGAATCAATATCCTAGAACTAATGACATTCTTTAATTATGACTAACCAAAAATAAATGTGTGTTGCATGTTGCCTATGCCTCTCACTCAGTCTAGATATTTGAAAAGTCCTCCTAGAACTTGTAGCATTAGATCTTTTTCATGATGGAATGTGAGCATGCCACTTGATAGCTTCATGGGTTTATATGAGTACTGGGCTCCTATAATGTTGCCACTTGGCACTCTCATCGATATTTTAAAATGATTTTACTATTGTGCTGAATTATGCACCCTAACATCTTTAGTACATGAGTTAACATGCACTGTAGATCTTGGTGCATGACCTCTTTGACTCCCACAAGATTGACACCTATTATTTCCAAATTTAGTCTTACAAATATAAATGTATAATGAATTAACATATATGTATAATAAAATGCTTGACTATAGGGATGACACTTGGCAATTATGCAGGGGCTTTGGTCTCTTAACATTGATAGTAGGGTATTATTTTAGGCCATTTTGTGTGGGGGAAATTATTGTGAGCCTTTTTCATGGGGCATGTATATTTTTGGGGAAATTATTCTGAATAAAATTTCTGAATCAATAATCCTGAAGAGTTTATTTCATTGAGAAAAATTGCCATGGCAAAAATTTGAAGGTCAATTCTATCAAGCCAAATGGCATTGATATAAAGGTTGAAAGCCAATTTTGAAAATTTTAAGGGCTATTTTCATTAAACAAAATTTACTAGACATAAAGGCTAAAGGGTAATTTTCATCAGATAAAATTTCCAAGACACAACTTTCAAAATAATTAGTCTGAGGTGAAAGGTCCAATAGTATTAGCCAAGGACAAAAGTCCCAAAGGATAGGCTCATAGGAAAAAAAACACGAGATAAAAGTCCTGAAGTTTAGGTTCAAAGGGGCCAAAGCATCTACTTCCTACAAAAAATTTCTGAAGGGTCTACTTTGTAGGGTACATTTAGATGGGAAAGGGCTCAAAACAAAAGTCCTGAAGGGTAAGTCTGGTAAGGCCAAGGGTCAATGTAAAATGGATAAAGGGAAATTAAATAAATTCTAAAGGGTTATTTTATCAAGTAAAATGGATACAAAAAAAATGCTAAAGGGTAAATGCAATGAATTTGAAGGGTTTACTTCAAAGGGCAAAGTTCCCATGACAAAAGTCTAAAGGATCTACTTCTTAGGGAAAATGCCTGGGATAAAAGTCTTGGAGGGTAGATTCAAAGGGGCCAAAGGGAACTTTCAAAATTGTTGAAGGGTAGGATGTTTAAGACAAAATATCTGAAAGAATGGTTTAGAAGGGAAAAATCTCTTGGACAAAATGTCTGAAGGAATTGGCCTAAGGGAAAAAGGCCTGAGATAAAATTCCTAAAGAGAAAATGCAAAGGGAAAGGGTTTGGGATGAAATTACCAAAGGGTAATTTCTAAAAGGGCTGAAGGGAAATGACAATAGTCTATATAATTCTGTAAGATAAATTTTTGAGACAAATTTCCCAAAGGGTAGGTTACACAAATCCTGAAAGGTAGGTTCATTTCTTCAGGGAAAATGTCTGGGATAAAATGTCTAAAGGAATTTAATTATCTTGGGGAAAATGTCTCAAACAAAATGTCTAAAGGAATGGTTCAAAAAGGCAAAGGACTAGGATAAAATCTCTATAGGGTAGGTGTGGAGGGACCGAAGGGAAATTGTAAAAAAATTTAAAGGAATTCTATTAGGAAAAATGGCTGCAATAAAAAGGTTGAAGTGCATGTCCAAAAGTCTAAAGGTAAACCCATGGAAAAAATCCCATAAACCTAATTCCATCAGGGGAATTATTTTAGATAAAATGTTCACAACAATGTCCTTAATAATGATAAGTCTATGGCAAAAAGCTTGAAAGAAATAATCTATGGCAAAATTATCTTGTTATAATTATTGTAGAGAAAGTGTATTATCAATATTGAATTCCATAAAGTAAAATGTTTGATAGAAAAATTCTGACAAAGAAAAATTTGAAAGAATAAGTCTAATAGAGCTCAATTACTTTGTATAAATTGGCACAGGGAATTGTCGTGGGGAAATTATCATGGATAAAATGTCTGACACACATATGTCAAAATAAATAATTTCATGGAAAAAAATTTCAAAAATTCTAAAATAATAAGTCTGATAAAGATAAGCCAAAAATAAATAAGCCCAATAGAAAGAGTTAGTCTATGAAAATAATACCAATGCCATTTCCCTAAAACATGAAAGGCTAATAATAAATATTTTCTCAAAAAGTTTATAAACATATAGAACATGGTCTCAAATTTAGGATCAAAGTCTAAAAGAAAGTGTGTCCCCATTTATATAAAGAAAGAGGGGATGTTGGATACAAAAAATGGTGACTCACAAGAGGAATAATCCTGAGTATTCAAGAACCTAGAACTCTAGTTTGCAATCTTAATTAAATAATGAAATGTATCACATAAGAATACTTAAACAATAAACACAAAATATACTCCTAAGTTTATTCACACAACATACTTTCCTTCTAATTTTTTGGATCTTTGTGTGTCAAAATGTGTAGTTTATCTAAGCTTTAATATGATGAGATTTTTAAAGGCTTTGATGAGGCTGTAGGTTTCATTCCAATATCTTTTTAAAGATTAAAAATAAGGGAAGATCAGATATTACTCTACTACCAGTCAGATGTTTATAGCCTCAATAGAGATACCTTGGACTCTTTCTCTTCTCATTCCATCATTTTATTTTAATCATATGCATGGTACATTAAAATTATTTCATCATGTGAGCCTTTTGATTTTATTTAAATTTTCTTTTAATCTTTTGAACATATTAGTTATTTGTTATTTTGTTTTTATTTTATTATTCTTTAATGGAAAAGAGAAGAGTTGGAATCCTACTAATCTAGTATAATTATAAAAAAAAATCATTACTAGAATGTTCCTTCCAGCTACACCTATATCTAGAATTATCACTTCCAACAAGTATTTAATGTGATAAGTGCATTTGACCTAATAAATGATAAAAAAAATCTAAATTTGTATGAAATACTTTGAGATCAACTTCCACATTCATATTAAAAGTATTCAATTATGAAACCATTCAAAATAATCCATAATTACCTACCTTCATCCTAAAGACTCAAAAACACATAAATACACCTAATCTGTAAACTGATCCCAAAGTGTCAAGATTTTAAATTTTCCCTCTTTCTTATAAGTCAAAATCTCAAATGCTTTGGATTTTAAATTGGTTATAGTCAGAGAAAACACAATTCTAATTATTAGAGAAAGCAAAGAACAACTAATCTAAGAAAGCACTAGAATATAATCTAAAAAAGCACTAAAATCTAATCTAGAAAGTAGGAAACTAATCTATGAAAGCAAAATACTAAAAGCAAGAAAGATTAATCTAGAAAGTATGAAATATAATATAATCCTAAAATTAAATTCATTTGTCCCTCATTACTCAGTATCATCAAAATATGGCATAGCCCTAAAATAATGCTTTAAGAACTATCTATTGATTGGATATATAACCTCATTATCTTGGAGGTCCTTTAGATGAAATTAATTATTTCCTATGATCTCTAAAATTTGGTATGGTCCAATCCATAGTGGGGAAAACTTGCCATGCTATCCTTTCTTCTCATGGGCTTTATCCCAAAGTAGCACTAGATCCAAAATACTAAATGCTTTGAACTTTTTTATTTTATAAAACCACCTTTTGATCAAATCTTGGTGTTTGATAAATGTCTATAAGGCATCAGTCCTTAAATATTCCATTTCTATTATGTCCAACAATCTTGGTTCTACTTTATCACTTGATTCCATTTAGTCTTGCATAAATTGATAAGTGGGTATGTTCAACATAATTAGGAATACAAGATTGTGTCTATACACCAATAGGTAAAGTGAAGCTTTAAGGGCTTGCTTGTGTCTAGTCTAGTCTACCCAAAAAGCATACTTAAATAAATTATGCTAGTTCCTAAGCTTGTATCTAACTGATTTATTAATTACATCAATAAAATTCTTGTTTGTTGTTTCTACCAATCTATTTACATAAGGGCAATGGTTGAATATTGATATAATAATAATCTAATCATGTGCTCACTTAGTGAATTCTACTGATGTAAAAGATGGTCTATTGCCATAAACAAAGGAAATGGGCATGCCAAATTTGGTCATTATATGTTCCTTCAAAAATTGAATCATGTCTTGTGCTTTATAATTATTTGTGGCTATGGATTTGATCCAACTAGTGTAGGTGTCTATATAATTAAGCAAAAAACTTATGGTCTATTGAGGATTTTGGGTTGATGATTCGAATGAAGTGTAAGCCCCATTAGGTGAATGGCCTTTAACAACTAATTGTAGAGGCATTAAAATATGTACTTCTCTCTTGGATAGAGATTGATATGCATGGCATGTTCTCACATGAGCATGAGCATGCTTGAAAACTATTGGCTAACGGTAACCCACTCTTAAGATCTTATGGGTTATGATACCCAAATGGGTGATGACTACCTATTTTTTGATGCAAGTTATCTAAGATTTATTTAATTTATTTTGTAGATACACACCTAAGATAAATACCTTCATAATTTATTCTATATAAGACTCCCTTTTTTATCATGTAATGAGTAGATTTGAGCCTCAAATATCTTCTTATTTCTCCATTGAGATATAGGGAATAAGTTACTAGGTAATACTATATTATATTAGTATACCACTCTCCTTTGGATACTTGAGCTTCGCATACCTCTTTAACTATGATTTGAGGATCTGGTTCAATCATAAGCCGCATAATGCCTTCGGCCTAAATGATTTTTATCAGCTTAATTTATATTTCAAAATCTTATAGATTAGCCATCCATTTACCTCTCATTCTCCTAATTCATTTGTGATAGGGTGATCTTGACCATAGGATCAAGTATAATGGTGATGGTTTTATTCCTTAAGAAGTAATGTCATAACATTTTCACTACCTTAACAAGGGTGAAAATCTATTTATTGAACATGGAGTACCGAAGTTTTGCATCCTTCAAATTGGTGCTCACGAATGCAATTGGGTACTTAGTCTCTTCCTTATTCTACCTGATTAAAAAATCAATCATATGCTCTGAATCAAATGAATATAGGTATAATTTTTTATTAAAATCTATATTGATCAACACTGGAGCCTATGATATTGCATTTTTAATATCCTAAAAGGAGTTTCAGGCTTTAGTTGTCTATTCTATTTTGGAATATTGCTTGATCATGGCCTTAAAAGTTTTGATAATATATATAAATACTTATATGAACTTCTTTATGAAATTAAGTTTTTTGAAGAATGATTTAATCTCCTTATTGCTATTTGGTGCCTAATTTTTTTAAATTGCCTAAATTTTGTCTAGATCAATGGTGATCCCATCCTTAATGATGATGTTACAAAAAATATCACCTTTAGTGAATCAAAATATACTTTTATTTTGGTTTATAAAAATACCAAACCTTCTACACCTCTTGAATATGGATAGTAGGTGACTTATGTGATCTTTTTGCTTCTTTGAAAATACCATAAGATCATTCATGTAGATGATTATGCATTTTCCTATCATTCCCTTGAATGCATGATCCATGATACATTAAAATGTTACTCTTAGATTTATTAGGCCAGACAATATCCTCTTATATGTATAATTTCCCTACTTCATAGTGAATGTTATAGTCATTCTATCCTCATACTACACCAATACCTAATTAGAGCCTAGAAATCCATCCAAGGACATTATTTCAGAACCACGTACTATCTATATCACCTCATCTAGAGAAGGTAGAGGATAATTGTCCTCTATAGAAGGCTTATTCAAATTCCTAAAATTGACACATAATCATATCTCACCATTGTTTTTTCTTACTGAGACCAAATTGGCCACCCAAGTAGAATGTCTTAGTAGAAAGATGATTTTTGCACTTGTAATTTTCTCTACTTCTTTTTGAATGAGAGGCTCTAGAATAGGATTGACTAGTCTCTACCTCTATTTGAATGGTTTATGATCTAGATTCAATGGAATGATGTGAGTGATGACATAAGGGTTATAAACATTCAAATATTCATATGTCTAAGAAATGATGTCCCTATATCAAGAAATTAGATCCTTCACTCATTATCTCTCTTTTGGGGTGTAACTAAGACCAATATTAACATAGTATGGGTTGTTCTCATATCCTAGATTTTCCCTTTTGAGGTCTAATTAATTATCCTTGGGTTTCTTGATTTATTGAGCTTGAGGATCTATGTCGAATGGTCTTTCCAAGGAGACTAAGCAAGTTGAAAATTTGATTCTCTTTGAGCTAAAGAATGGCCTCTTTATCTGATTCCTCTTTATAGAGGTGATTAATGACCTTATCATCAATAAATTGGGATTCAAATTCCCTTGAGTTGGTTTAAAATTGAATAATATATTGATCATCATCAAAGACATAAGAAATTTCTACATTATCTAGAATAGAGGGACATAGTACCAATTCAATTGAGAACTTTTTAACCTTAGACTCTTGTAGCAGTTCTAGATTAGTAGTCGAAGCAGCTAGTGAATCAATAATTTGATTTTTATCTCTAAGAAGTACTACTATGTTGAAATCTTCAAATCTTTTAATGAGGTTCCATACTCTATACTTGTATCTTCTCAAATAAGACAACATGCATTGGTATTTGTTTTTGACTTGATTAACCACCAACTCTGAGTTTCTAAATATTTATATCTAATTCACATTATTCTTGAGTGCAAACTATAATCCTAAAATTAGAGCTTCATACTAAACTTTGTTATTAGTTCATGGAAATTGTAACATGTATGATTCGAAGAAATTTTTACCTTATGGATCAATCAACTCAATTCTCACACCTGATCCTTACTTGGATCTAGTGCCATCAAAGTGTAGAGTCTATATATGATTGGAAACTTTAGGTTCTACCTTTTGTACTTCATTATGAGTAGTAAAAGTATAAATACCAAGGCTAGGAGACTCATACTTTTCCTCTTCATTCTTGATGTTATACTCTGTAATGGGATAATTCTTCCTTAGATCTCTATCAATTCTAATTTTATTTATAACTCCTCTATATGATAAAATTCTATAGAGAGATATCCATTAAGTATTTTATACCAATCCTTGCTCAATAATAGTCTATATCCTTCTATTATGTTGACCATAAGAATATCATAGGTCATATAGACTCTTAGTTCAAATGCCACTTGAATGCACGCATTGGTCAATTCTCTAAGAATTTGTACTATTGTTTTATATAATTATAAAACCAATATCTTTGAGGGGATTAGAGTGAGATCAAGATTTTGGCATATGGATGTAGTCATGAAAATTGTAAAAGCTCCAAAATCAGCTAAATAGTTATGAATATTATTACTGAATACCTAAATAGTCATCAAGAAGGGTGGAACTTCTAGCTTAATCTTGTAGATGAAATTGGTATCATCAAATTTTGCTTTGTCTATGGATTATTTTGATTTCTCTATATGAATCTTCCTAGTAATAGACTTATAGAACAACTCCTTTTGTTTGTTAATTTGAGCTAACTCATGAAGAGTTATATTCACCTTGATCTTCTCATATCCTCATTAATGTTTTATCCTCCTTTACTTGGTTATTCTTTGCTCTATTATTGATCATTCCATTTTAGAGGGGGTGGATTATTTTTTGCTTTAATATTAGGAAGAATCACCAAGATATTTAGAGGATCCAATGTTGTAAAAGGATACTTATTCTTTAGATTGTATGTACTTCTTTGAAACTACTGGAAAACATGAAATTCATCCATATTGTGTTCTGGTTCATTGTCATCTTCACATGGGAAGGGAATATTGTAAGTTTTAAAGAACATAGAAATGATGGAAGAGCTAGGATCTAAATGATGCTCATGTGGATTATGCATCTGATCTTTTCTAACCACCTCTCTTTGAAATATTTTGAATGTTGTGCAAAATTCAACGTAGTTAAGCTCACTATGCTCAAAAGTATTGTGAATTTTGTACCAATTGGGAAGATTTATTTCTACCATGTTGATATATAGAATAATTTTAGGTTTTTTAGGTCTATTAAATAGTTTATTATATCTCTAAAATCTAGTATTATAATTTCTAATTGGGCCATTAGTATTGCACATCTTCATTTTCATGTTTAAGAAGTCACTGCTAAACTTCTAGACCATTTTCTAGATACAATCCACTTCTAAATTTGTAGATTTAATACCTCTTAGAACATTAGTAGGAGACAATCAATATTTTATTCTATTGGTAACCATTTTATATGGTATGATTGCTCAAGAACCTGAAACTTGACTGTGTCATCTGTGTTAATAGAGGCAGTGCATATAATTGATTTTGATTAAACATAAGAATATTCTACTTCACATATGGTATTGAATTGAGTTCTAGAAATCCATTGTTGACACTAGGTGCACTAGGCATCTAAGGGTTGATCTACTTGTCTATGTTGATAGCCTCTTTATATGCTAAATTCAAACTATTAGCAATAACTTCTCTTCTCAAGAACATAATAGTAATCAAATCCAATGCCTTCTTATACATCTCCAATGCTAGTAACTCATCTAGTTTTTACCTTAGGATTAACCAATTATACATCTTTTATAACCTTGCATTGAAAACATATATGGGCTCATTAGGTTCTCTCCTCATGTTGGTGAAGTGATAGTATACCAAATCCTAATTAGTGACCTATCTAAACTGCATAATTAAATATTTTTGACATTCATCCCAAGAAGTGATAGAATTTTTTGTTCAATTTAAATACCAATCATAAGTAGCATATATTAAATTAATATGGAATTATCTACATGAAACATCCTCATGGATAACATTAATTAATCTCAAAGTAGCTTTGAAAGATCTAATATGTTCCTCTATTATCCTTGCTCCTAAAGGAACAAATGAAGGTAGGTACTTTTTGGGATTCTAAGGTAAATTTTACATGTCTCCTAAGATGAAAATAGTAGATACAACTAACTAGGGTGGTTGTTGAGCCATTGGATAATTAACAAGTAAAGGGTTCCTTACAAGTAAGGGGTTCCCTAGTAGAGGAGGTGGATTGTTCTTAACTAGGATTATTAGATAGTTTTAGGTATCCTATGATTTGTCAGGGGTGAGACTAGAAAACCAACTTAGGAATTAGATCTAGTCATCCTCTTAGGTGACACTAATGTAACTCTATGTAAAGGATAAATCCTATTATTGGGGGTGTTGGCCCTCCTTCTAAAGCTAATTAGACTATTGATGTGGTTTTTATGCATACCATAGACTTAACGAGGTAACCTCTAACATTTAGGATCTCAATGGAGGTAAAATCCACTCTAGGGCATGAGTTATAGGCATTTAGTCTATTAAAACCTATTAATGGAATATCAAGTAAGATATACAGGTTGTTGATAAGGTTTTTTTAGATAGAAGTGTGGTTACTAAAAAGGTAGTTAATCCCTACGTGATTCGGATGGGTGGTTGGTTACTATTATAGAGTGGGTAGGTCTTAAAAAAAATCAAAAATAAGGGAAGGGTAAGTCAAAAAACAAGGCTTATGTGGTTTTCAATAACTACTTCCCTAGTTGGTTTTTAAAAGGATAAGTGCTCTCAGAATCTATGCTTATTTCTAGTAGCAATTACACACACACAATCAGACATAGATTAGAATTCTAAGAAGATAAAGATGAAAGAAATTCATAGGCCTTAGACAAAGGTTTCTCCTTTTAGAACAACTATTGTACACCTTTAATCAAGAGATTATGGCTTATGTAAGTGAAGTATTTGAGGTAACTATTGTACATACACAAAAACTACATCCAAGAAAGCACTCATGCACAATCAAAATTATGAATCAATTTAAACTTTACTTATCTTAACTAATATATTTACCAATCTTTCAATAGTTATCTCACATCTATAGATTAGTACACCAATCAAAATAATCAAGAATCCATTCACAACTTTTACACACTAAGGATTATTGATATATACAACCAAAGAAAGTAACAATTAATTACATAAAAATTGGAAAGAAAATAAATAAACACATTCATTGAAGATCAAAATTGATGTTGCTAATTTATTAAAAAAATCTTTTACAAAAATGCAAGTTGGATTACAATTGTTTTTATAGATTTGGGAAAGGGTTCACCTCATATTCCAAGTTCATGCAAGGTTATTACTTGTGGTAGTCAAAACTTGAGTTCAAGATCATATAAAATTCTACTTATAGTTATCAATTTAAAATAGCCTTTTTAAAAGCTATGCAACATGTACATGTGTATAAAGATAAAGGTAATTTTTACAATTATAGATAGAACTACATGCAAACTTCAAATATATTTCCATTTTACCAAAACTATATGTCATAATAAATTTTTGATAATTTTAGATTAGTGTCCTTGAAATGAAACTCAAGCATGCATCAAAGATAAGTATTTCAATATCAATCCCCCAGAACTAGTGTCACTATTTAACTATGACTAACCAAAAATAACTATTCATTGTATGTTACCCATGCCTCTTACTGAGTCTGGATCTTTAAAAAGTCCACCTAGGACTTGCACTATAAGATCTTCTAAATGATGGAACATGAGTGTGTCACTTAGTAGCTATGTGGGTTTCTCTAAATACTAGGATCCTATAATGTTTCCACTTGGTACTCTCACAAAGATTTTAAAATGTTTTTATTGTTTTTTTATTACACATCATCAGATCTTTAGTAAATGAGTTAAAGTGTACCATAGATCTTGGTAATTGACCTCTTTGACTATAGCAAGCTTGACATTTGTCATTTCTAGATTCACTCCTATAAATATAAATGTAGAATGACTTACTATATATGTATATTAAATTGATTGACTGTATGGGTGACACTTGGAAATTTTGTGGGTAATTTGGTCTATTGTCATTGGTAGCAGGATATTATTTTTGGCCATTTTATGTTGGGGAATTTGTTGTGGGCCTTTTATGTGGGAAATGTATATCATCAAGGAAATTGTTTTAGACAAAATGTCTAAAGTAATAATCCTGAAAAGTTTATTTCATCAAGTAAAGTGACCATGGAAAAAAGTTTTAAGGTCAATTCTATTAGGAAAAATGGCCATGAAAGAATTTCTGAGGGGAAATTATAAAATTTTGAAGGTTCATTTTCATTGGACAAAATGTCCTAGACACAAAGGCCAAAGGGAAATTTTCTTTGAATAAAATGTTTGAGACGCAACTTCCAAAGGAATTGGTCTGGGGTGAAAGGCCCAATAGGATTAGCCAAGGATAAAAGTCTCAAAGGATAAGATTATAAGGAAAAATGTCTAAGACAAAAGTCCCAAAGGGTAGGTTTAAAGGGGATAAATTTTCTACTTCATGGCAAAAATGCCCTAAGGGTCTACTTTTTAGGGTACATTTTAATGTGAAAGGTCTCAAGATAAAATTCCCAAAGGGTAAGTCTGGTAAGACAAAGGGTCAATGGAAAAAGGCCAAAAGTAAATTGTAGAAAGTCTGAAGGGTCATTTTATTTGGAAAACTAGACGTAACAAAAATGTTGAAGGGAAACTTTAAGGAATCTAAAGGGTCTACTTTTTAGGGAAAAGTGCCTATGACAAAAGTCTAAAGGATCTAATTCATAGGGCAAATGCCTAGGACAAAAGTTATGAAGGGTACATTCAAAGGGGATAAATGGCACTTTCAAAAATGTTGAAGGGTAGGATATGTCTTGTCCAAAGGAATGGTTTAAAAGGACAAAATCTCTCAAATAAAATATCTAAAGGAATTGGCCAAAGGGAAAAAAGCCTAGGTTAAGTTTCCCAAAGGGAAATTGTGAAGGGCAAGGGTCTGGGACAAAAGTCTTGAAGGGTAATTTTTTAAAGGGACAAAGGGAAATGGGAAAATAGGAATCATATTGGTCAAATGTATGGGACAAAATTACTAAAGGGTAAGTTCATTTCCTCAAAGAAAATGTCTTAGATAAAATGTCCAAAGGAATTTAATTAGCTAAGGGAAAATGTCTGAAGGATTGGTTTAAAAAGGCAAAGGCACGAGATAAAAGCCCTGAAGGGTAGGTGTAGAGAGGCCTAAGGGAAATGTCAAAAAAATCTAAATGAATTTTGTTAGGCAAAATAGCTACAGTAAAATGGCTAAAGGGCATATTCAAAATTCTAAAGGGAAAGTCTATATTGTTGGGCAAAAGGCTCATAACAAAGATATTGCATACCCAATTTCATTGGGGGAGTTATTTCAAAAAAAATGTCTACAACAATGTCCCCAATAAAGATAATTCCATGGCAAAAAGCCTAAAAGAAATAGTTTGTGACAAAATTGTCTCAATAGAATTATTATAGGGAAAATGTATCGGTAAGATAAAATTCCATCAGACAAAATGTTTGACAATTTTTTTTTGACAAAGACAAATTTTAAATAATAATTCCAATAAATCTAAATTTCTTTAGAGAAATTATCATTGGGAATTGTCATAGGGAAATTATTGCAGACAAAATGTTTGACACACATATGCCAAAACAAATAAGTCCACAACAAAAATCCCAGAAAAAGTTTAAAATAATATTTATGAATCAACAATTCTAATAAAGATAAGCCAAAAATAAATAATCCCAATATAAAGAATTAGTATATTGACACAATATCAATACCATTTTACTAAATTATGAAAGGATAATAATCAATCTTTTCTTATAATTTGCATAAACATATAAAAGAGGGGCTCAAAATCAAGATCATATTCTAAAAAAAAGTGGGTCCCCATTTCTATAAAGAAAGAGGGGTGTTGGGTACAACATTGTCCTTCCATAGTCGGTGCTATATCAACATCCCTCATTTTTAACACTTTTTGTCAGACACTACCAATTAGAATTTAGTCTAATTCAAGTGTAGTCTTCACTACTACAACTTAGGCTTCATAAATTGATTGTTTGAGTCTAATTTTAGGTATAGTTATTAATATATTTGTACACATGAACTAAGTTATATTAAGACTTATTTATTTATAAACCTTTTAGTCATGCAAGACTTACATGCTAAATTACGAACTTGTCTTATTTTAGACTTTGTAAATATGCAATGAGATTTGAGAATGAGGTTATGCCCATCTAAAATTATATATACATGTATCTTATACACTATAAATGGAGGATAATTTTTAAAATTAATGAAATAATTTTTTTAAAAATTATTCCATAAGTTTATTTGAATGTGTTGTCTCTTCCAAATTTCTATGCTTCATTGAAAGATTTTCATTAAATTGGTAAATAGATAGGAAGTTGTGTATATGTTTTATATATAGTGATTATACTAAAATTTTTGTTAATATTAATCATATATTTGGTTATAGATCATAATTATAATTTTTTGGTGACATTGGATATGCATAAAAATCTTATACCATCAATATCTTTTATTATAATTAGTGGGTCATATTGTAATTATCTCCTTAAACTATTTATATGTTTTATTGTGTTATGTGATTATAGATAACCCATGAAAGACATTGGTTCATGACATATGCTCAATTCAATATAGTAAATCAACTTGTAAAGGTATAATATTCTATTGGACCATATAACCCCTTCTTTTTTGCCCTACCTTTCCCTCATTTTGTATTTTTTTAAATCAAATTCACCTTATTTTAGATCCACCCATAATAGGTTATTTCTTAGAATATTGAGGTTAAATGTTAGGCACCTAAAATATCTAATCCATCTGAGGTAAGCAACCACTACACTCACTACTATTCCACAACATTGTTATTTAAAAAATGAGACCTATAACTCATGCCTTGGAGTGACTTCTCACCAATTTTTAAATGAGAGGGACTTAACCGTAATAATATTTGATGTGCATAATATACACATCAATGAGTTTTATATGGCACTTGAAGGAGGATCCATATAATTTAAATATTGAAATCACTTGAAATACATACATTAGACCCACCAGTAAGGTTAATAAGGTCCAATTATAATTTTGGTCTACTATTATCATCACCATAATAGTTTCATTCAAGACCAAGATTAGATAGAGTTATCCCTAAGAGATCCATAACTCAACCAAATACACTAACCCAAGGGAAGCAATGTCATTGATTCACTATGGATTGGATAGCATGTTCTTCCATTATATTATTTAGTGTCTGTGGTTTACCCAAGAATCTTAAAAATATCTTCTTTCATTTTCTCCTCATAGAGGACAAAGTATAGAAAAAAATATGAAAACTCTTAAAAATTCTTTGGGATTACTAAATGTGATTCATGAAGATGTTGTATTCAGATTACTCCATTTCACTTTATAATATGTTGCATATTATTGGTTTCATACCCTTTTAGATAATTCAATAACATTATGGGAGTAATGCCATAAGATATTTATTGCACACTTTGGGCATGTTACTCATCCTAGTGTAGTATATCAAGAATTTACTAGTGTTAAAATTAAACTTAATGAGATAATTAGAGAATTAACTGTAAGGTTCCAAAATAAGTATAGTTATATAGAAATTTTTTATAGACCTAATTTTTCAATAGCTTTTGATATGAATATAATTTATTTTGATTCAATGATTATAGTGTTCCTATGTAGGGCCCAAAATATCAATATGTTAACTAAGGCATATGTTAAATCCATCAATGTTGACCATCAATTGAATACTTAGTTATAATATTTGTCCATACCCAATGTGAATCCAAATTTCCTAAACCTAAACTATATTCTAAATAGCAATTAAAATGTCATGGACAACAACCATAATCGGATCTTTACCCAGTTACCTTTAGTTCATGCTACACTAAACTAGAATCTAAAATTTTTAAACAACCTGATATATACGTCTAATCAATAAAATAATAAAAAATCATTAGTTATAATTAACACTTCTACCGCACAAGGTATACATTCTGATTCCACCAAGATAAAGTTGGATGCTATTCAACACATGGTGCAAAGACTTTGCAATGAATTTTTTGGTATGTAGAAACACTTAGGTAGTATAAAGGGGAAAAAATAGTATTAATTTCATATTAAATATATATAAAATGCCATTAAATATTCCAAATAATAATTTTGAGCCATTACCAAATAAGTTCCTTAAGATAAACATCTACAAGGTAGCCTTGCCCAATTAGTGTAGAACCCACAACACTATACAACATGGTGAATTGGATTGTATATATTTATGTACTACCCATGAATATTTCAAAAAGGGATGGAGGTGTATGAAATTATCTCTAACTAGTTTTATCCATCCATGCTTACTATATCTAGTTCCTCTATTACCACAATAGTGTTTGAAACATATGATTTCCATTTCCCAATTAAAGATGAGGATTGTCCTAAAGATAACACATATGAGATTGATGACTTTAAATATTTTCAAAGGAATAATTACAATATGAGAAACAAGAATCATCAATCTGTCACTACTTCTACACTTCTAAATAATGATGCAGTCATTTCTCTTGATACAAAAGTTAATAATAATCCACCCCTTTTAAAAGGAAATGATCGACACCAAAAAATTGATCCATCTAACAAGAGTGGATATAATATAGTAGAGGGTATGAATAAGATTAAAAAATATCACCCTTCATGAGTAAGATTAGATTTAAAAATAGAGATAATTAAAGACATCACAAGCTAATATGGTCATTTATAAATACAAACATGAGGCCCCACCTTTCTTGATAACTGTTAGAATATTTTGAAAAAATGTGCATAATTATTTAATTTAATGTAGGAGATATGTAAAACAATGTGATAACCACCTTTATTGATGACCAATGTGATTCCCAAAGGTATCTTCAAATAAGTTAGGTTTGACCCTAGACAAGTCCAAGAGACTGGTCCTAAAAGTAGATAATTCTTTCATCATAGTGGTTAGAGAACTATTAAATGTCCATATGGAGGTTAATTCTGAGCCACATGTCCAAAAATACATTGACATCCTTTTAGTTGACATTATTAAGGCCTATAAACTACTTTCAAGTTATTCTTGGTTGAAGACATTGAGTGGATACATGAAAAAAAAATCACACACGTGGATTCCTTAGGAAGGAGTATCTAATTATATTAGGGTTGATAGAGAACTAAAAATTAAATATACAATCATAAAATAAAATAAAATATTTGACAAAATACAAGGATATTATTTCTTGCACTTATGAGTATTTAAATGTTATTGACCCCAAAGTTATCACATATACTATACCATTAAGATAAGGGCATAAGAATTTTATACAAAGACAAAGGCCAGTTAATACCATTTTTGAACCTCTCATTTAGAAAGAATTTTATAAGATATTGGATGCAAAAATCATATTACCAATTAGACATTTCACCTGGGTTTCTAATCTAGTCTATGTCTCAAAGAAGAATGGTGAAATTAGATTGTGCATAGATTTTAGAAACCTCAATAAGGATTCAAATAAAGAAAACTACCCATTTCCCTCTATAGATTAAGTAATTCATTTAGTGAGAGGGTTTAAAATTATGTCCTTTTTGGATGTATTTTTTAGGCTACAATCATATATTAATATAAAATTATGATGATTGAATGAAAACTAATTTCACTACTAAATTGGGAACTTTTAAATATAAAAGAATGCCTTTTGGATTAATCAATGTAGATTATACTTTTCAATGTGCTATAGATTTCACATTTCAAGGGATCATTGGTAACTACATCATTATTTATATGGATAATCTAACTATATTTTCCAAATATATGACATATCACATGACCCATTTACAAAAATGCCTTTGATAGATTCATAAGTTCTAAAATCTCATTGAACCCAAAAAAAAGTATTTTTAGAGTCATAAAAGATAAGTTATTGGGTCATGTTATCACCAAGGAAATTATTTCTATTGACACTAAAAGAGTTCATGCTATTTTGAAAATTCCATATCATAATAGTAAAATGAAACTCAAATGTTTTATTGGTAAGATAAGTTTTGTTTGAAAATTAATTTCTAGGTTTGAATAAATTGTAAAGCCATTGAAATAGGATGCAAATATGGAATGGACAACTGAAGTAGGTACTATTTTGAAATAGGATGCAAAGGTGGAATGGAGAATTAAATCAAATAAAACATTTTAAGACATCAAAAGTGACATGACCCAAGTCTCAATTTTGATTATCTAAATTTTCAATAAGGAATTCTTCCTATACTCATTTGCATCATAACATACTATAAGAATGATACTCACTCTAAATGTTGAAGACAATGAACATACTATTACATTCACGATAACCATTCTAAAATATACATAATTAAAATATTCTATGAGTGATGAAAAATATATGCTTTGATCAAGGTTATGAAAAAATTTATGCATTATATCCTAATAAATAAAATATATGCTATTGTCCTAAATCCAAATGTCAAGATTACACTTAGGAATAATGAGTTAGGTGAATGAAGAGGCAATTGGATGTGAATATTATGAGATATAATCTAAATATTATACATTCCAAAATGGTTTGAGGATAGGGTATCATTCAAATTATTATAGAAATTGATCCATACATATCCATCAACCAAGTCAACTAGTCTCAAACAACTGGTGGTGAGTAGTACAATCATATCATTCACTACTTGTTTATAGGTTCATGTATTCTTTAATTAAACATAGAAAAAACAAGAGCACTTAGTCTCAAATCATCACATTAAATGATAAAAAGGGAGTTTATATCGAAAAAATGATTAAAGAATATACTTAATATGCATATCTAATTAATAAAGTGTAGATATCCTTGATAATATTCTTTATAAAATGGGTAATGTAGATCCTTCAAGAAATGTCATACCCCAAAAAATCATAAAAATAGGATATTACTGGCATATTATTTTCAAGGATGCACATAACAATGTCATAAATTTCCATCAATGTCATGTATATGGGAAAAGATAAGTCCATACACCTATTCCTCTATAGCATGTGATTGAAGGATGCCCTTTTGCACAATGGGGGCTTGATTTCATAGGGGTTATTAATCCCAATTCATTAGTTGGTCATAATTTAATCTTGACAAGTTATTACACTAGTGGACTAAAGTAGTTACTATAGATAATTCTAGAGAAAAATATGTAATCAAATTCACTAAATGGGATTACAATAATTAGATTATTGTCAAAAAAAATTCAAATTACTACCCACAATGGAGTGGAGTTTCTAAATTTACCAATAATAATCTAATTGATTCCATAAATAAATCTATAGAGAGTAAACCAATAAAATGGCACCTATTAATGGAATATGTATTATGGGCAAAACAAAACTAGACATAAACAAGATCTTAAAACTTTACCTTTCTTATTAGTATATGGGAAACAACCTATTTTCACCATTATTCTTAAGTTACCCATATACAAGTTCATGCAAGAGTATATGGGATGATGAGAGAACTTGTTCAAGACTATTATACATTATCCAAATTGAGGATGCATAAACATAATGCTTGAAATTTTTAGTGAACATTAGGATACTATAAACATATGGTTTAACAAAAGATCAAAAGCCAAAGTTTTCATAATTTAGACCTAGTCCCCCTATGGTAAAAACACATGAGAACAAAGGACAACATGATAAGTTCACTCCATTGTGGATTAGACCATATAAAATTTATAAATTAGGAAATAATGTGTTTTGATTGAAAGACCTCCAAGGTGATAATCTGATTTTTCTAGTTAATGGGTAGTTTTTAATACACTATTTTATGGCTACTCCAACTGAGATCATCTCTGAATGAATATGAATTATAATTTACTATTAGGAATAGATCATATTTACTATTTACTTAGATTATATTTCCTACTTTATTATACTATATTTCCTACCTTCCTAGACTAGAATTTATGCTTTCATAGATTATATTCATTCAATTGGTTGTCTATTTCAAATAAGGTCTTTATGACCACTTGTAGATAGTTTTCCAAAATTTATCTCAGAGGGATACTAGTCACACTTTAGGATATTTATGGATTATACTAAAGATACCTAAGTATTATAATCAAGGTACGTATCATGAATGAAATGGAGGATTTTATTTGAACCAAATAAACTTACTAGATTGTTAAAAGTTACTCTGATATTTTCATGAAAATTTTATAAAGACTTATTATTTTGAAAGATCAATTGCATATTTACATGATTAAAACTTATTTGGAAGAGAATAAACATTGATAAAAATAAAGTATGAATGAAATATATGATTTAAAATTAATTTTATAAACCTAGCCAATGGTGCTTCCCAACCTTTCTTCCAATAAAGTTTATTAAAAAACAATGTGTGTGTGTGTGTGTGTGTGTGTGTGTGTGTGTGTGTGTGTGTATATATATATATATAAGAGGGATGATTTAATTAATCTCTATCGGGCCCATAAACAATTGGGTAGGAGGAGAAAAATGCTTATAGTGGAGTTAGAGGTATCTTTATCAGGGCTATGGATGCCTAGCTTGAAGTATATCAATTCTTGGCTTCTCATATATTTTTGTTTAAAAGATAAAATAACATGAAAGTATAAAATCAAAGATAGCTTAGTTTTGTCAATCTTTGTTAAAACTCTCATATAAAGAGGAAATAATGTTCACACAATCTTAAAAATGAGGAGGATTAGTATTTTGAATGATTATGTTGAAGCCTATTTCAATTCTCTATTATGTTTATTTACTTTTTATAAATTTAAATTTTTTGTTATGATAGTTAAACCAAAAAAGTTGGGTTGTTAAACACTCAAGATTATTTCCTTATTAAGTTGTAATTTATTATAACCAACATGCTCCCATTTAAAAAAATTTAAGCAGGGACCCATTTGTCTTAAAATAATTCCATATATGGTCCCCATTAATACATGAAATGACATTATAACAAAAACCTACCAAATCCTAACTTATATTATGTAATTTTTATTTCACAAATTTTGGCTTGAAAATTAAATAATAATTAATGGAAAGGTTAGATTTTATTTTTTCTTAATTTATTTGACTAATTTAACTAATCATTTTTATCATCCAAGTTATCAGGTATACTTTACATGGCATTACTACTTTACAACTCATGATAATTATAAAAGACATACATGCACATTAAAACTAAATGACAAAGTTCCACATGTCAAACAAATCCCCATGAAATCTTATGTCATAAAATTAAAATAAAATTAGAAATATAGTTGATAGAGACCATTATTCTAAAATTGAATCTCATGAATGGAGGATTCAAGCAATGACTTCACTTCTAGTAAATAGGTTATATTCTATTTTCCCAAATCAAATAAAATTAATTTTGTTAATTTTTTAACATGCAAATTATTATTATAAGATTTATAGTTATTAGAATCCCTAATTTTAAATATAGCCACAAAACTCAATAAGAATGATAATAGAGGTTGAGAACTAAGAACCAAATCCCCTAATGTTCTATTTTAGAATTGTACAAGAGTTTAAGTACATAAAGTTTGACTCAATCACTCTAAAGAATGCCTTTCATCATTATTCAACTATTTATGTAGAGTTATTTAATCATATGAAGATGAAGACAAATTGACTCTTGGTGAGAGAGACTATAGAGACAACTTGCTTTCCATCAAATCCTTTAGACTCCATAAATAAATGACCAAAGCCAAGGTATTTCCATGCATGGACATAATGTTTAATTTTTTTTATAGTATGTGCATGAATTAAGAACACATTTAACAAAAATAATAGCACAAAAATATTTGATTATGTAGCCAGTGTGGCATTTAAGAAGTCTTGTTGATTACCTAAACTATAATTGCCCTATAATCATAAAATATTCAATGAGTGGTTTAAGGGAAATAAGTTCAGTTAAGATTTAAAATAATGGGATGAAAATTCCAACATTTTTTTCATCAAGAATAATGTCGTCATTTCATAATTCATGCCTAGTGTTAAAATTACCAAGGCATTATTAAATAGGCTACATGGATCCCCATCCATAACTTATGTGGATGAAGTTTGGGTTTCCTTATTTTCCATGATTTTTTATAGCATGGCATCAAAGCATTAGGGGAGATTATAAGTTACAACTTGAAATCCCAAAGAGTCACATATAATATATCATATATCAAATTTTATATGTTTTCTTATTTGGTATATGTTATTTGTGGTACTTTGAGCTCTACTACACCTCTCCTTGGTAACCTAGAGGAAAAAAAGGATATGTCATGATTTTTATTTTTATCACATTCAAAAATTTAGAGATCACATGAAAAATATAACATACACCTTCTATCTAATGGTTTACAAAGTAATCAATGAATAAACCATGCCAAGGTTATCTACAAAGATCAATAGATCCCTAAAATAAGTTAAGGATTACTATTTATATCCTTATCACAATATAATTAGAGTTGAGGGTATATTGGTGGACCCAATATATCTACCCAGATTAGTCCTTGACAAGCTAATAGAGTAGGAGATAGCCTATTAGTTATCTAACAATGTTGATGAGAACCTTAGGAGGGATAAATTATGAAAATATCATAAGATAGACCTCAATATTAGAAGATAATAATTAAAACACTAGGAACAATTGGCTAAGACTTCCCATCATAGAGGTTATTTCCATATCAAATTATCATTATTTATATTTTAAGACCCTAGAGGGTTGATAGTGACACATATAGATAACTTCAATGGTAGGTTCAGACATAAGTATGGGCATAAGGAATATGAATTAGATTTTATTTTATTTAATGTTAAATATGACTCCCAAGTATATATGATCATGAGATAGGTAGGGATGTCAATGTGAATTTATCAATTAATCCAATATGATCCTTCCATCATCAAAGATTATGTAGACAAGATAAAGCAAGAAGATAAGGGTCAAACCCCAAAATAAGAAGATAAACCTCAATAAAAAGATGAACTAAGGTAGGAGACTGATGAGTAGTTAAAAATAAGGGTCCTCAAGAACATCCCTAATACAAAATATAAAGGGAAATAGGCTCTAGATATAGGGGTACCCTTATAAAATTCACTTTTACATTTACATTAATAGTTTACATAAATCCACCAGCTCTAACACTAGTGGTTATTCATCTACCTTCTCCTCTTGCAATGCACATTACAACTAGCCCTCTTATAACAAATCAAATAAAAAGGACTCAACCTACCACTCAAGGATACATAATAAGAGAGGCATACTTAATACTCGGGTGTATCACTAAGGATAACCTAATCAGATACAAAATATGAGTATGCAGAAGATTACTTATTAGAACAAAATATGGATGAGTATGCAAAAGAAGGAAATCCAAGAAAAAGTTATGAAGATTCCCTAGAGGAAGAGGTTACATCTAATGTTTTCCATAAGGTCCATATACATGAAACCTTTGGACATCATAGCCCAAACCCTCCTCATATTCTTAATGAATACCAATCTACTAAGAATAAATAAGGTACAAAAGATATTTTTACCTAATAAAAAATAAAAATATACACTCCTAGTCCTCCTCATGTTTAGGATGAAGAGTAAACAATAGATAAAAATGAAGACTAAGGTCCTACTTTAGATGAATCCATAGACCAACAAGGTACATCAATCAATATTCTAATCATTAAAATAAATTTACTCATTTTTCCTTCTTTTGGATACTTCAATAGCTACTACATATGACCCAATACATGTCACTACTTCCCCTATTTCTATTATTGACCAAAATGTTCCAATTGTCCCTCCCATTTGTTACAACTTCATTAGATTTGGCTTATAATTTTACACTAATGTTTCTACCATTTCAAATAGTATAATATCTATTTATTCATTATATTCCTTGGTAAATACTAATAATTCTACATCCATTTCACCCTTTTTCAAAAACTAACACAAGCTATCATTACACAACCTATTTTTTCTACAACTAGTATATAAACCACAATGAGTAGCCCACATTTTGAAGATTTAGTGGTTTAGTCAATTTTTACAAAAAACATTACATACACACCTTTATTCTCAATTGGGGTTGTCAATGAGACAAAGTAATTAAATAGAGTCACAAGTGGTCTTAGCCTATGAGTCTTCCAATCTCACAAAATATGTCATAAAAACACCTCAAAAAACCAAGATTTATAAAGAAAAGATGGTCATTAAACCTTTCCATTCAACTTCCACATATCTTAATTCATCTCTCTCACTTGAACCATCCACTCTTATTCCACCTCCTTAGATCCATTTATCTCTTTCTATATCATCCCTTACACAAACCTCCTCCTAGGACCTACTTGTTACAACTCCATGGATTCAATAGATGCAAGCATAGAAGTTATATAGACAAGACTTGGTTATCAATGAAGATCCAAAGTTAAATATAGAATTTTATGAATCCTCTAATAAATTGAAAATATTAATAAAAATAGTAATGACCATTGAAGAAAATCTAACTGAATTCATAAGAGAATAAGAGCTCTTTTTGTTGACTAAAAATGGGAGATTTAGGCCTAGAGAAGATGACAAAATATAAGAAGACCCCATCACTATGGTCAATGTCACTAGGGGATTTTTCAATAAATTTTTTCATGTCTTACAATATACCAATAAGAAATTATAGGCACAAGTTATAATAAAGGCCCCAAATGACATATTAGAAAATGTGTAGATCTCAACTAAGACTCTTTATATGTTATATACATCAATCTAGAATAGAGTCATAACAAAAATAGGGAAATGTGGTAAATTTTCATGAATATTTGAAAATATTAGATGAAAAAATACATTTCATAGCTAAATTAATAAGACATAAATCATATCTAGATCTTAATTTACTACAACTTCCAAATATAACTTTGGCACAAAACTATGTGAATAATAAGAGGATTCATATCATAGAGTGGCATAAAAAAATTCAAGATTTGGTTTGGAATTTGACCATTTAAGAGAATAAGGAAACATAAATAATTTGATATATGTGTATCTATGACAAATATACATCACTATGGAACCTGATAATCAAGCCATTTTTTGATTATCTACCTCAAATTACTGTTAATAGTTTCAAAATAGAGGTTGATAATATAATTTTTAGGAGTAGTGATCAAGTTTTTCTATTAATAATCCTAGTTAAATTTAAAGCAAAAAAAAGTAGAGGCATTGAATTAATCCTTTAGTATTTCATTAAGACTATACAAGAAATTAATGAACAAGACCCAAGTTTTGTTTAGGGTTTGAATCATCAATTTTGATGCTATAGAGAAATTTTACAACATGCATAACCACATAAAAAAATGGAGAAAGAGTAGTTGGATATCTGGATAGTAGCTTTAATTATATTATCTCAGCCATTGAAACCTACATCTTATCCTACATACATGATAGTATATACTCTAATATGAGTTATGTTTTCCATAATTGCTCTACTACAACTCCATTGTATGATTAGTCATGACAAATTTTAGTGGCAAATACAGTTACATCTTTAATCACTACTGTTGATGGTAAAAATTGTGCTTTGTTTCTAACACCAAAATGGGAAGTTTCAAGAATGTGGGACTTGCAACTTGAAACAACCTCTAGATTTCTAAGAAGCTGGTCTCTTCTTTATATCAAGCGTATACTGGGAAAAGGAATAGGAATTTTAACAAAAACACATGCAAAGAAATAAAATCTATCTATGGTGATGCACCTGAATGTAATTCAACCCTTAATTTGAGCACATTGAAACTATATGTAAGATTCAATTACATTTAAGAGCAAACAAGGCATGATCAATGTAAAAGATGAAAAATAATAGAAATAGAGGCTCACAGCTTAGACTACTTTTGCAGTGTCATAGAAAATATCAACAAGTCACAGGACTCAATCTTCTTATTAATTCTCTAGTCACATAAGAGGCACAAAAACATGCATAGTTACATAAACTTTCCAACTTAAGAAAAGAGAAAAAAGGCAAATGATATTCCTAATCACAGCTCTAGAAAGTCTAAAAACTCTTGACAACATAGCTTAGACTATTTTTACAGTGACACAAAAAATATCAACAAAGGCATATGATTCAATCTTCTTATTAATTCTCCAATCACATAAGAGGCACAGAAACATGCACAGTTACATAAACTTTCCAACTTAAGAAAATAGAACAAAGGCAAATGATATTCCTAATCATAGCTCTATAAAGTCTAAAAATCTTGACAACAATTCTCTCAAAAAATTCTCTCTAGATTTTCCTCCTCCTTTGATGATCTCTGCACCCCTTTTTATAGCATTGGATTAACTCTAGATTGTCTACGTGTTCCCAATCTAATGGTCCAATTGAAATCTAACAGAACTGGAAGTGTCTAACAAAAGATATTTCTTAGATTTTGAAATGCTCTATATTTCTACAGTTCATTGGCTAAAGTAGATACTCAAGACGCTTCCTACTTTCAAATGGGAGAGGACACTTGGCTAATTCTACTTTTCTTCTTGAAAACCTTCTCTTTATTTAAGATGCACCAAAAAATGGCACTTGACATGTTCCACAACACTTATCGAAGACACACAACACTTTTCACGTAACTTATACTCTTTTTGTGTCTTTGCTCAGGAATGTTCCACCTTTGACACCTATCATAATCCACTTCTTCAAAAATTTAACAACTTAACAGAAAATAAGACCCACAACATTTCTTGCCTGAGCAAATTTATAAAGGGCATAGGGATAGGTGGTGATTTGCGCTTGCCTTAACAAAGGACACGTGGTAATCTCTGCTTTACTTAACTAGGGATATGTGATGATCTCTACTACTTTTAGCCACCTTTTGAGAAACCTGTAGAAGGTGACAGTGCTGGTCTCCACATCACTTTATTTATATTATAGAAACAATTGGGCCTCATTTCATATTTACATGGACAATAACACTTGGCGGCTTTCACTTGCTTCAGAACAAAACCTAAGACCCACCATAGTCTTTAATATATCAGTGAAACAAAATGAAGAAAATTTAGAGGTTGACACATGGTGGCTTCTGCTCTCTTTAGCTAAGATACATGGCATCTTCCATGACTTTTAGGAAAGCAAATTGAAACCTTCTATGATTGCCACTTGGCACCCTCCACCTAATCCTAATACTTAGCTTATTGAAACCTTCTACTTAAAAGAGATTTGAAATGAAGATGTTGATATGGAACATGGATGCTGACACTTGTCACATTTCATTAAGTTACTATGAGATAGGTGGCACATCCTGACCAACTTATAAAAATTGTGAAAGGTGCCTCAGCTGATGACACTTGGCAGCTTCTGCTTGACTTTGAAACTTAGAGAAAAATGAGTCAAAAGGAAATTTGAACCCATGCTTTGAGTTTAAACTTCACCGTCTCGAACCAAAGTGTGCGGGGACAAAATTTTGCAATGCACAACTAAAAATTAGAATGAAAGGTAGAGTATTTTTTACTCTACAGTTATTGGTGACCCCAAGGACTTTTGAGCCTGCTCAAAAAGAAACCAGAACTCCCACTTGATCAAAATGTCAAAAATTATAGATTTAGTAATGTTGTTTGATAGGCAGACCATTCATCGTCAGATAACCCTTGCTTATTTTGTAAGTCATTGAAGGCTAAATCAAGGTTAATAATATCCTTGTGTGAACAATTTTGTAAAATTTAAATTGTAGCCTTTAATTTGAATTCAAGTTGGGAAAAAAGAATCAAAATAGCTTCTACTTTAGGGACTAATGAATCATCCCTTAAATCTTGAAAAACTATCTAATCATTTTGTTTGGCTAGCAGCAAAGGTTCAAATTCATCAACCATTAGCACCGTGTTGTCATCAGGAAACACAGAAGGAAGACCTAATTTTAATAGGTCTTCAATGTGTTGTTTCATTTCACTAATTCCTTCTTTCATTACATCGAGAAGCTCTTTCCAATTGATGGATATGGAATTGCAACTGAGAACTTCATTCACTCGCTTAGCAATGACCATTCTGTTCTCAATTCCTGCTACTGACAACATTCCATCCATTGCATCATAAATATTTTGTAGCAACATTTCAGAGTCCAATACTCTCCCAAAAATTGTAGCTAGAGTATTTACAACTAAATTCTCCACCTTTTTGCACAATTTTTATGCATTTAGTAAGAAGGTGAGAGAAGGCCTGAGATGAATAATCTCTAAAGAGATTCTCTTCCACATTGATTCATACAACTCCTTCACCAAATTTAACACTCTGACATTCTTTGGCCTATTGGCCAGCTCGAGTGTCAATTGTTCTACTCTCTATTGCTCATCTTAAAATTGGGCTTGTATAGCCACGGTATTATTCTATTTGGCTAGCAGCTTCTATTGTAATTGAGTAACCTACAACAGGTGTTACTCACATTTTTCTTGCAATTCTACCTTTTCACGCCTTAGGGTCATCACTACATCTTTTACCTACATTACCCCTACTTTTAAGGAATCATTTTGGGCGTGGATCGCTTGGTGAGTCTGAAGAGAAACAATATCTTACAACTATTTATTTACATTCTCTATTCAATTTTTTTTATTGATTTCTATGGTCAAACTGTTACAATTTGCCTTTTCCTTGGCTAAATCAGCCTCCATCTTATGTAGCCTTCTTGATGTCTTCAAGTATCCTTCAGCAACTATAGAAGTAGATTTGATTAGCAGCTCAATTTTGTCTTGTGGCCTAAACAGGGACATATCTATGGACCACTACATTCATTGTGTAGTCTTCCAGCTACATCTACTCACTTGGTTTGATTACATTTGGTGACAAATGAGTCACCATTAGTTGTTGCTGAATTGGGTCAAAATTGTGACCACATATGTGGTGTAGCCAAGGCCTTATTTTCCTTGATCCTCTTTTTCTCTCTTTGAGCTTCCCTCTACCAAAAGCTATTGATGGTTAAAATTGTGCTTTGTTTCTAACACCAACAATGGGAAGTTTCAAGAATGTGGGACTTATAACTTGAAACAACCTCCATATTTTTAAGAAGTTTGTCTCTTCTTTATATCGAGCGTATACTGGGAAAAGGGATAGGAATTTTAACATAAACACAAATGAAAATAAAGAAAATCTAAATATGGTGATGCACTTGAATGTAATTCAACCCTTAATCTGAGCATAGTGAAACTATATGTAAGATTCAATTACATTTAAGAGCAAACAAGGCATGATCAATGTAAAAGATGAAAAACAATAGAAATAGAGGCTCACAACTTAGACTACTTTTGCAGTGACACAGAAAATATCAACAAAGGCACATGACTCAATCTTCTTATTAATTCTCCAATCACATAAGAGGCACAAAAACATGCATAGTTACATAAACTTTCCAACTTAAGAAAATAAAACAAAGGCAAATGATATTCCTAATCACAACTCTAGAAAGTCTAAAACTCTTGACAACAATTCTATCAAAAAATTCTCTCTGGATTTTCCTCCTTTGATGATCTTTGCACCCCTTTTTATAGCTTCAAATTCACTCCAAATTGTCTGCATGTTCCCAATCTAATGGTCCAACTAAAATCTAACCAAACTGGAAGTGTCTAACAAAAGATATTTCTTAGATTCTAAAACACTCTATCTTTCTACAATTCATTGGCTAAAGTAGATACTTAGGATGCTTACTACTTTAAAATGGGAGAGGACACTTCACTGATTCCCCTTTTCTTCTTGAAAACCTTCTCTTTATTTAATATGCACCATAAAATGACACTTGGCATGTTCTTCAGCACTTACCGAAGACACATGGCACTTTATGTGTAACTTATACTCTTTTGTGTCTTTGGTCAAGAATGTTCCACCTTTGACACCTATCGTAATTTGCTTCTTTGAAACTTTAAAAACTTAATAGAAAATAAGACCCACAACATTTCTTGCCTGAGCAACTTTAAAAAGGGCATAAGGATAGGTGGTGATTTCCACTTGCCTCAACAAAGGACACATGGCAATCTCCGCTTTACTTAACTAGGGATATGTGGTGATCTCTACTACTTTTAGCCACCTTTTGATAAAATTGTGGAAGGTGACACGTGTTGGTCTCCACGTCACTCTATTTATATTATATAAATAATCAGGCCTCATTTCATATTTAGATAGACAACAACACTTGGCAGCTTTCGCTTGCTTCATAAACAAAACCTGAGACCCACCATAGTCTTTACTATATTGGTGAAACAAAATGAAGAAAATTAGGAGGTTGACATGTGGTGGCTTCTGCTCTCTTTAGATGAGATATGTGGCATCTTCCATCACTTTTAGGAAAGTAAATTGAAACCTTCCATGATTGCCACTTGGTGCCCTCTACCTGATCCTGATACTTAGCTTGTTGAAACCTTCTACTTAAAATGGATTTCAAATGCAGATACTGATATGAAACATAGATGTCAACACTTTTCACATTCCATTGAGTTACTATGAGATACGTGGCACGTCTTGACCAACTTATAAAAATTGTGAAAGGTGCCTCAGGTGATGACACTTGGCAGCTTCCACCTAACTTCAACACTTAGAGAAAAATGAGTCAAAATGAAATTCAAACTCATGCTTTGAGTGTAAACTTTTCCATCTCAAACCAAAGTGTGTGGGACCAAAATTTTTCAATGCGCAACTAAAAATTAGAATGAAACATAGAGTATTTTTTACTCTATAACTACATAAATTTCTTGTCCTTCCATATTCAATACCACATCAGCATCCCCTATTTTTATAAATTCTAGTTAGACACTACCAACTGGAGTTTAATCCAATTCAAGTGCAATATTCACTACTAGTTCAACTCAGGCTTCATAAATTGACTATTTGAGTTTAATATTTGGCATAGTTAATTATATATTTATACAAATAGAGTGAGTTAAATTAAGACTTATTTAGTTATAAACATTGTATTCATGCAAGATTTACATTCTAAATTAAGAACTTATCTTATTTTAGACTTTGTAAATATGCAACGATCTTGGATAATGAGGTTGTGCCCTTCCAAATCTATATATACATGTCTCTTATACATTGTAAAGGGAGGATAATTTTGACAATTAAGACAATAAAATAAATTTTATTATTTGATCTATATGTTTGTGTGAATGTGTTGTCTCTTCCAAATTTATGTGTGTTTTTTAAGAGTTGCCATTAAGTTCGTAAATCTATAGGAAGTTGTGTATATGTTTTATCTACAATGATTAGATTGAATTTTTTGTTATTTTTAATCAAATCTTTAGTTGTATATCATATTTATAATTTGTAGTGACATTATATATTCATAATAATATGGTACTAATAATATATCTTATTATAATCAATGGCTCATATTATAATTATTTCCTTAAACTTTTTATTATGTTTGATTAAGTTATGTGCTTAAAACTAACCCAAGATAGACATTGGTTCATGATATATGATCAAATCAATATATTAATTTAGTTAAGAAGGGTTTGATCTTTAATTAGACCATAAAACCCCTTCTTTTCTTCCCTACCTTTTCCTTATTTTGTGTTTTTAATTAGATTCACCTTAGTTTATATCCACCCATCCCTATAAGTTAGCTCTTAGAATATTGAGGTTAATTTTTAGGAACCTACCATATCTGATCCATCTAAGGTAAAAAACCAATGTGCTCACCACTATTCCACCTTGTGGTTATTTACAAAACTGAGACCTATAACTCATGTCTTGGAGTGAGTTATTATCAATCATTAAATAAGAGGGACTTTCCCATAAGAATATTTGGTGTGCACAAACCCACATTAGTGGATACATTTATTGATTATTATATATTCATATCTATCACATTTTATTCAAGGAAAATGATCCATTTACCACTTCTCATATATTGTTATGATTCTCACATTGATAGGATCACTATTTAACTTATCACAATTTCAAATATATTAATTTTTTTTACAAATATTAAAATAATTCAAAAGAGTAAAAATATGATTGTACATTATATCTTGACTATTGCATCATAATCTTATATTTTATTGCACATGTGATTGATTGATTAGTTTTTATAAGCCTTTAGATCTTTTTGAATTTTTGGCCTCTTGAATCTTATTTTTTGCTTTATATATTTTAAAAATTCAAAATAGTGATCAATTTTAACACATTTTCATTTATCTCTCCCTATTTATAGTTTTCAATGATAACATTTTCATTTTTCATCAACAACAACATCAATGAGTTATGGACATGAATAAATGCCACTACTATCCTAGTTGGTGGATCTTTTCCTATGACAATTTTCACCTATAAAACATAGTTTAAACACACAAACCCTTAATAATTGGTTAATCTCAATATGCAAATCATTTTTTTTCAAGAAAAATCA